>WEDG01006343.1:0-56474 GCA_017591395.1 Schistocephalus solidus | reverse complement strand
TTGCCGTCTCAGGCGGCGATGGCATAAGAGAGAGGGAGAGAGACCATTTCAAAGTAGCGCAATGTACGAGTTGTGTAAGTACGAGCAAGTACTTAGAAGCCGGGGTGTAGGGGTACTAGTTAGGGGAAGCACCACACAGATAGCATTTGGTCACTCCATTTGTTTCGTACAGGTGGTGAATGCTCCTGTGGCCGCCTCTAACTGGTATCAAACTCTCAACTGCAACTGCATTTCAAAAAATAACACCGTAGCAGCGTATACTTGCGATCCACACATATCTAGTCAGTAGGTAGGATACGCCCGTGTCGTTGCTATCAAGATTAAAAAGACTGTGTTTAGTCAATTTCTAGCAAGTTTGCTGCTAGTAACGGGTTTTAAGCTGTATTTCTTTTCAAATTGGTTACGTTCAGGCGTGGTAAATTAGATATGAATAGTGTAAAAACTCCGAAACAGACAATAATGACTTAATATCTTCTGAAGTTAAATGTTTGCGTAATTTGATTTTGAAAATAGCTAATGTAGACGACAACCTAATTTCCAGTGGAAGATTATTCCATATGAAAGCATATTTGGAGGCAAAAACTGAGAACGGTTAGTTGTGGAGCTAAGGGGTGGTGAAATGATCATGGAGGAATTACGAGTTGCATAGGGTCAATCTACCGGTGTGAGAGCGTTAATTCGTGGGAGATTTTGGCTAGAGTTAACGCGAAAATGGAAATGAAATTTAATGTTTGCTAATTGGCATCTATCCGTTTAAGAGATAATGGATCCAGGAAAAGAAAACAGGCTTTGAGTAAAATTCTTTGAACTTTTTCAATCTTACTGCGGTCAGAGGCGTTCATCAGCCCAAAGAGGGGACAGCAGTATTCTAGGATAGGAAGAACAAACATGCGGTACAGGTTAAACTTTATTTCCGGAAGGAAGAAATTATGTGATATTAAACCGCATATCCATGCAGCCTTTGCAGAAATTCGATCTGCATGAGGCGATAATGCTAGCTTATTCGTGTAACTTAGACCCAAGTCGTTTATGGTTGATCGTGCTAAAAGTGTACTTTTTTGAAATACTAGGGGTCTAGGAAGCTTGGCGGGGCCAAAACACATGAAACTACTCTTGGATGAAGAAAACTCCGTCTGTAAAGTACAGCTCCAACGTGACAGCATAAGTAGATCAGTGTTGATTTTATCAACGCAACTATTGGCAGTGTCTTTAGAAAATGAATAAATGCACTTGAGATGGTCAGAATAAACGAAATTTTGTGAATTTGTGAGTAAAGTTGAAATTTCGTTTATGTAAAGCATGAAGATAAGGGGACCTAGAACCGCGCCTTGAAAAATGCCACTCGTGATCGGCTGAGGCGTCGAATAGCTATTACCTTCTAAGACCTTCTGGCTGCGGTTAGACAAGTAGGAACCAATGAAGTCAAGGAGAGGAGGCCGGATGCCGAGGGATTCCAGTTTCACCAGAAGACGTCTGTGCGGTACCTTGTCTAAGGCTTTGCTCAAGTCAAAGTAGATCACAACCACTGACTGCCGCTCATTACGAAGGGAAGTGACGAGGTTCAGAAAAGCTAAGTGACACACTTCGCATGATCTCGCAGGTAGAAAACCATATTGCGAGTCGCTTAAGAGCTTATTTTCTAGGCAAAAGTGGAAAATTGGATCAAAAATATTTTTGCAAGAGGTTTTGCTAGAGCCGGGGTTTTGTGAACGCCTCGATAATTATTTACATCCGAACGAGATCCCGACTGGAATATTAGAAGAATAATATATGTCTTGACGAAGCAATGTCCTATTAAATATGGCCTCCAACCGCCAGGCGTGATTATATTTTTTTCTGAGGCAATGGTGCCTAGTGAATATTCTGCTAAGGTTAACGTTTAATTTAGGAAAATTTAAGTTTGATTCACATGTGACCACTCAGTTAAGTACTACCACACCATTTGCTTCAAGAGGAGGAAAGAGAGAGAGAGGAATACGCTTTATTTTGAAGTATCATTCAAATTTTCAGCAAAATATAAATGGCTCCATTCACTAAGATAATAGGATAAGTTAACATAATCTGCAAGAATCAAAGAGTGAAAAATGGACATCTAGTGAAGAGACAGTTCCAGTCTCAGCTTATTTATTTCAGTCTCTTCACACGTAAGGTAGCGTGCTAGAAATGGGATAAACGGAGCGCTGGTATGCCGTTGTACGGCAGGCTATATGGCGAAAGCCTCGGCGCATCGGACGGGAAGACTTCACAGCAATCAGCTCAGAGTGGAGGAGATGGGTAACAGCATCAAGAATTCGTCCAGCAAATTGTTTGGCTGTCGTAAAGTGCCATTTTGTTATCAAATCCACTAAAACAGTATAAGAAACACCAGCAGCAGAAGAGAGCATTCGGAGAATACGTTTTAAAACCAAAAAATCCTTTTTAAGCAAAGCTGGAAAAATTACGGGAGAGCAATAAAGGATGAGGGGAAGAACACATGCCTCTATAACTCGCCAGATTAGGGCCTGAGGTGTGTGATAGGAACGTAAACGGCGAATATAATATAGAAGTTTACGAATTTTTGTAAAAAGCGTATCAATATGTTGGAGAATGAAAGATGGGATGTCAGAGTAACGCAAAGGTACCGAAAAGAGGATACCTCGTTGGGAAGGACGGCTGAGTATTGAGAACTAGGGGATGGTCGAAGATGAAAAACACATTGGAAAGATTTCTCATGGTTGAGTTGAAGACCATTATCTGATGACCAGACTGAAAAACGGACGAGGCCATACTTCAGACATTGGAGATGTGTCTGCTTTTAAAGAGGATGACCAACAACCATGTCGTTGGCTTATTTGATGTACAGACAGTCGTTTGGTGATCTCAAATCATCAGATTGAAGGGAGAAGAGGTGAGGGGATAAGATGGCACCTTGAAGAACACCGCAGTTGTTTGGAGGGACAGTAGATTTCCGCTTGCCGGATTGTACGAATTGAGTGTGGCAAGTGAAATAATCTTCGACCCAAGAGACAACCCAGCCGGGAGAGCCAGACGCGGATGTTTTATGAAGGAGGAGAGGGCGCGGGATGGTGTTGAAGGCAGAGGAGTAGTCAAGAAATGCGCATGCGTACGCACGGCAGCCCTTATCTAAATCTCGTAGAGCCGAATATACTACAAGGGCACCGGCATCTAGGGTATTACGCCGGGCCTTATAGGCAAAATGAAATTGGTCGGAGGAATTGGAGGAAAATGGCTTAATTGTATCGAGAGCGATTCGTTCAGCAATCTTCAGTTAAACGGAAGAGCATATACTGCATCCAGGATGGCGTGAGTGTGTGGGTTAGAGACAAGGATTCTGGTGGAAGAATTAGCAGAGGAATCCTAGGTGTGAGACACGCAGTAGACATTTTCGTTTTAGAAGTTTAGAACTCCTATTTCAATCGTATTGATATTCAAATTCGATTAATATATCCTAAATAATACATTATGGCGCCTTGACTATTTTGTCTGCAAGTATCTGCAAGCGGCCTATATGCGGCGGGTTGAACCGACCTGTGTAAAAAGTTGTAGCACGTGGTCAGCCTAAATCTTCCGTGGTAATCTGAAGCTCCTTGATTTACACATATTCCTTCGTATTTGTCAACCACATTTCCATCTCAGATGGTGTTTCAAGTTAAGAATTTTATTGATAAGCCTTTACGGAACTTAAACATGAACTTGCTGTTTTGCATCGATTTTTCTGTGTGAATTCAAGTCTACCGTATCCGTTTATTCGCTTTTTTTATTATGAAGCGGCAGGATGCAGCTGATGAGTTGTCAATTCTGCTCTACTGTTTCGAATTGCAAGCCCCATTTTCTAGACCATACCAACGCAGAACCTTCGAAAAAAAACGAGTTACGCATCGGCATCTAAAGGGAGAACGTTGGCAGTGTTTATGGGATATTTATTAACAACCTGATGGACTTAATTTTATCTTCTTAATGCTCAGAAAGCATTGAGTTCATCTAGACAAACCTTAAAAGAGCTCGCCGAATCAAGCACGCAGAACCCCTGCATCCCTTCAAGCTCGGTTCAACCCAATAAGACGATAGGCTAGGTTATTCAGCATATAAAATCGTTTTAGGTATGCATGCAAAAGGAAATTTAATGTATGAATTGTGTTCATTTTATATGCTGGGTTTAAATGTAATCTGAGTGTTGGTTTCAACATTAATATGCCTAGTCGCAATTTCGCGTAAACGTCGGTCCATGACGATTAGAACTGCTGTCACTACATGCCATCAACAATGCTCCTCTTCCCATTTGCAGTCAACCAAGAAATTCTGCAAATCTCATGCTTTGCACAGGTGCCCCTCATCCGATCATCAGGCAATCTCCCTGGTCCTTGCCGGCAAGGTCGGCAGATCGGGCCGAGTGAGTCCCGTAACCCATCAGTGAGCGTCCGTCCAGTAATATCAGACAGTTTCCATCCAATGATTCAGACCTGATGTGACGAACTCAAGGGTTTTTTATTTATTCGCCTGTTGTCTTCTCTTTTATTGCAGGATGATCTGGGCTGTAGCTTAGTAGCAGTAGCTTAGCAATTCGTCCTATACGGTGGCCAGCAAGTCAATGTGGACCCACTTATCCAAGCTGTGATCCTGCGAATAATTCGTGAGATGGGGTGCTATGCACCCCTTTGAGTGGCGCTAGTGACTGCAGCTCAAAACCTGAAAAAGTATTTGCCACCAGTGCTCCGTGATCAACTGGCATGAGTTCAAACTTCATGTCTGCTCAGCTTCCGTGAGACTGCTTCTCAGCAGCAAGACGAGGCATTTCTGTATGCCGTTGCAATAAAATCCATAAACGTTCGTTGCTAGGCTTAGTGCATAAAGACAGGGTAAGATTTAGATGGCAGGATTTGGAGTTGTTCTTTTGACAGAGGTTTAACGTTAGAGGTGAGGCTATAATAATTGCCAGCTACCAGTGAAACATAAACCGCGCCTACTATGACAGTCATATTGAATACTAAATTTTTCAAACTTCTACTTCGTTGAGGTGGACCACCTTGGATCTGCTCCCCTTGACAATGTAAAAAGGCTCTCGTTTTTCATTTTTTCCACCCGTTTATTGCTCCTATTTTCAAGTACTTCTATTTGCGCGGTAACGCTTTAATGTTTTATTTATGTATAAAACAAGCGTTACAAAGTAACTGTTGATTCTCAAAAATATTTGTTTCCATTTTCCGTTATTTTATTCTGGCAATAAAATTATATTGTCACGATTTGAGTACTGCAGGAGTCTTTGCAATGGAAAAGTAATGTTGCAGGAAAACTGTACGTATTCGCCCTCGTGGAATGTTTGTACGAAAAGACAGTCATCGCTGATGAATCCTGGGGTGTCGAATGTAACGGATAAGGCCGTCCAGCTGTAATCGTCGTAGCGCAGGTTAATCGTTAATTTAGATAACTGCTCCAAGAGTCGGTCCACAGAATCCGTCAATTGTAGTGCAGAATTGCCATAAGAACAGCGTTTTTTACCTAGGAGAGCATAAAAAAGGAAGAGTTTAGGCGTAATGTAATGCTGTCACAAAAGTTAATGGACGCCAGTGGGACTGCAGAATTGAATTGCTACCTAGGCTTTTATTCCTTCGCAATTCACATACTATCGAAAACTGATTTTGCCATGAGACTAGTAGCTGGTCGAAGGTCCTAACGTGCCAGAATGATTAGCATGCCATGTACATAAGGAAATAGTCTTTGTGAAGCCTATGCTGACTTCTGATAATGTTTTAAAAATCAGGTTCCCCAACATGTACCGGAGCGTTGAATGCAGGTCTGGCAAAGAAGAGAAAACTGTAAAATCAAGAGCAAGGCAAAACCCATGATCCGTCAGTCCTCAAAAGATAATACTGAATTTCAGAGACGACTTGACTTTATTTCACTCGGCTACTAGTCTAGCATGTCATAAAATTATGCGGTTTCAGTCTGTGCCCTTTTAGTTTATGTGATGACCTTTTTATCGGGTCACAAACCAAGCTCCAACTCTGTTATGTGAGTGCTGCTCTCCCGTATAAGGCAACAATTAACATTCAGTTCTGAAGAAGGTCTTTTGTGCTATGAAATTTATTACTCTTAATAATTTTAGAAGAATTTAATTCAGGTGAAGACAACACGACCCTAATAGCAATGAAATACGATTCGAGGCTCGAACGGTCGTACGTTAATCGCATCTGGAATTTGATTGGTTGTTAGTGAACCTCGATGACGCGTCGCTAAGGGCGCAAGAGAATGCGCGCAGTGTTATTGGCAAATCGATCGGGCACTGAGCTGTCAATCCCGCGAGCGCCGTGCCATGCCACTTCCTGCGCTGTCATGCTGCGACGCGGTCGCGTAACTGCCTGCACCACTGTTCTGTCTATACTGACCGTTTTTTTGCTTTTTTTGCAAAATGTTTAGAGCAGTATCTACGAAACACTTAGGAGACGTGCCCAGAAAGGTTTTCTGGATGATTTACGTCAAATTGCCGAGAATATGAGGGAAATGTATCCGTCCGACTCATCTTAATCGTCGTGGCATCTAAACCTCTTCCTCTAGTTCGTCATATGATGATTTAGAGATTTCCTCTGTTGATGAGGATGCAAGTTTGACATCAGATTTATCTGACATTGCACCAAACAACTCTTCAAGCACACCTACAATTGAAGAGGAACCTACGTTTCAAGAGGCTATGATTTCTTGGGCAATACGCTCGCATATGCCATTGATTCACCAGAGCAGTCTTCTGAAGATTATAAGACGGCTGACCTCTGACCTTCCCGCAGACGCACGAACGCTGTTGGCTTGGAAAAAGTGATGTTTCAACGGTGACGGCAATGGGCAGTGGTGAGTACGATCATTTAGTACTTGTGAAACAGTTAACTGAGCAGTTTTTGAGGCGTCTAATAGGCAATATTATTGTAACTTATTTAGCTATTGATGGGCTCCTATTTGGCTGTAGCTCATTATGTCTAAAGATGGATTTCATACTGGGCCCTATAGATTCCAACGTTTTCGTTTTTGAACATCCCGTTCCTCTCGTTGTCATAGGTATGCAGAACAATTACCACCGTTACCATTTTTAGGACAATTAATATGTAGCGGCGGTTTTAGCATAACTATACCTATTTTTCCAGTCTCCTTCACATGCGGGTAAGCCATTACCTTCCAAAGATAATCTTTCTAGACGGGATTCGGCCCAAAACGAAAGAGGCGACGTGGTAATAAAACAAGAAGACCCAGCCGATCAGCCATCAAAAGCAAGTCTTCGATGGATAACGCAAAAGCCAAATGCAAGAAATAACGCTTTTGCAGGCTTAGAAAGTGTAGTTGGTGGCCACACGGCATCGCCCTTGACGAAGTAGATGCCCTGACCAAAGCCGTCGCATAGAGGGCATATAGACAGCAATTGGTAGGTTTTCTGGACATTAATTACCGTATTACTAGGTTACACATTTGGCCTCCCTTGGCGGCGATAGCGTCAGCGATTTTGCTGATCGCGTTTTCACATCGCTCTTCGCCGATGAGGTGACCTACCGGCTAACTTTCTACGATCGCCACTATGACAAATAGGCCTTTTTCCTCTCCCCTTTATACGGAATTCTTTTGGGTAAGAAATATTTCAATATTAACTAATTCATGTGCACCGCAGACGTCTTCAATCTCTGGAATATTCCACAAAAGTCGGACAAATTGCAGCTAGAACGAACTTTCAAAAATGCCTTTAAAAAGGCATATGACTGACTGCAGAAAAGGGGCTTAAAGGCAGCCCTAAGGCACTATGCTGACGGTACGTAGATTTTAATTATCAACCTTTTATACAAACATTTACTACATAAACACATGAGCATTGTTTACTCTCCATCACTAATTTTATTGTCTTTTCATTACAGGGTGGATACCTTATGAAACGGCTGAGGGATTGGCGGGTCCATCAACACAGGACAACTGATAAGGAGAAATTTATAAGATTTATTTTTGTACACTTACGCTTTGCATATTTTTAAGCAAAATATATTTTAATTGCTCACTCAGTCTTCCGAGAGTCATCTTATCATAAATAACTATTCGATTAGAATGTAATGGGGATCGTTTTTAACCGTTTAGCTAGTATGGGCGTCAACCAAAGGAGTAAGGGGTTCCGCTGTGCGGTTGAAAAACGAGATACGAATTTTCGGATCCGATTCGCGTCCGAATTCGAAGTCATGGTCGGATCCGATTCGCGTCCGAAAATTCGTATCCTCGGATCCGATTCACGTCCGATTCGCGTCCGAATTGTTATTAGGGGAGGTGAGCTAGTTTGTTTAATTTATTACTATTCTCAAACCGGAAACAGGAAAAACCAGCAAGTGCCTTCTGCGCTAGTGACTGCAGCTCGAAACCTGAAAAATTATTTGACACCAATGCTCCGTGATCAACTGGCATGAGTTCAAACTTAATGTCTGCTCAGCTTAAGTGAGACTGGTTTTCAGCAGCAAGACGAGGCATTTCTGTATGCCGTAGCAATAAAATTCCATTAACGTTCGTTGCTAGGCTTAGTGCTTGAAGACAGGGTTAGATTTAGATGGCAGGATTTGGAGTTGTTCTTTGAAGAGGTTTAACGTTAGAGGTTAAGGCTATAATAATTGCCAGCTACCAGTGAAACATAAACCGCGCCTAATATGACAGTCATATTGAATGCTAAATGTTTCAAAATTAATACTTTGTTCAGGTGGACCACCTGGGATATGCTCCCCTTGACAATGTAAAAAGGCTCTCTTTTTCATTTTTTTCCGCTCGCTTGTTGCTCCTATTTTCAGGTACTTATATTTGCGCGGTAACGATTCTATGTTTTATTGATGTATTAAAACAAGCGGTACAAAGTAACTCTTGCTCCTCAAAAACATTTGTTGCCATTTTCCGTTATTTTACCACGGCAAAAAATCATATTGTCACGATTTAAGTACTGCAGGAGTCCTTGCAACGATCGTTAAGTTAGACTGGACCCTAGGGTGTCGAAACCGAATAACCGTATTTGAAGAGCACTTGTAGATGTGCGGAAAGTTCGTTAGCGAGTTATTTCAGAAGCTTGGAGTTTGAAGCTCGTCTGGTCCTGGGGATTTGGACTCTTTTTAGTTCTTTATTCCTTTTGGATCAGAAATTCTGAGAATAGTATGTGGCTAATGCTTGCAGTCGGTGGGTTATCCACTGAGGGACGAAGGAACCTTGCCTCGTTAGTGAAGACTGAGCGGTAGAACTACGGAGGTAACTGAAGACTAACTTTGGATTCAGCGTTGCCTTTTGCAGCAAAGTCTTCTCAAATTCTCTTCGCGTTTTAAGAATAAGGCTTCTCATTTTGTTTCTCTGTGTTTTATACTTATTAAAATAGGTGACTTGATTAGACTCGCAATATTTTCTCCACAACTTGTGCTTCCTGTTTACTTCCCTTTTTAAGTTGCTGTCTAGCCACCCAGGACGCTTGCTGTGATGGACACTCGTTAGTGGGCAGTGGTTGTCCATAAGTTGCAGAAGAACATTTCGGAAGGACTCCCAATCTTCGTTCACGGTGCTCGAAAAACATTGAGGTCCAGTTGATGTCTGTTAAATCTGCTCGCATCTGATGAAAGTTTCCTTGCAAACGTTACGCCGTTTTTCCTCTATAGCAGGGTGCAGCGGAGAATAAGGAGTAGTCCCACATAAGCACCACATGATCACTACGACCGAGCGGAGGCATTGAAATAATCTCGTCAATGCTGCCTGATGTTTTCGTGAAAACCAGGTCAAGAACAGTAAGCCCTTTGTCCTTCACGTGTTCTGGTGGGGAAAGGGACATGTTGTGTGAGGAGTGTCGTTCAAAGGTCTTTTGCAGAAAAAAACATAATCAAAAGTCGATTTCGGGCATGATGATTGAACAGTGCTCCAGTTAATTCCTGGTGCGTTGAAGTCACCCATAATCATGACATTAGGTCGATTGGATAAATTTTTCTAATTGTTCCAACAAGTGGGTGTCCGCGACTCGGTCTATCCTAGGTGGCCGATCATGTAGAGTGTCAATGACCCGCTGTCAAGGAATAAAAGTCAATTTTTCATGCAAATTTAATAGGCACGAGCTGATAACGAATGCGGTTTTGCTCTGTAATACGAAGAAATTCGATTTGATAAAAGAAACTAGTTGATTTTCTTTAAACTTTCCCCCGAGGATATTATGATTATATACCAGAGCACGAAAAAGTGGCAGGTACACAGCCGCATTAATGAAATAAATTAGTCATAACGCAACTAATGACTACGAGGCCACCTGCACACTCGCTAAGAATTTCATTCGGTTCACCATATAGATGAGCACATACACAAGCCCATAAAGTTAAAATAGACTGACTTATAACAGAACCAATTGATATCGTGGTACTTCGACGCACCTAGAACCAAGTATGGTCTTCAATCGAACCCGTTAAATCCAGCCCTACCGAAACCTCTTATGCTTCTATCCTATAAAGGTATATTTATTGCCATACTTAGAACTCACAGAGTTCCAAACGACAGCCAGTAGATGCTAGTCTCACATATACCTACAAATAACAGGGTTGGCTGTTTGGAAACTACTGTCCACTCAGTCGCATTAGTGTAGTGTGCAAAATCACATAGAAGGACACCCACATAGTCTGTGATGCTTCCGAAAGGGGAAAAATGCATGTTGATACAATAATTTTTGTTCAGATATGTTAAAAATTCCAACTTGCAGGCATGAAAGCTTACTTACGAGGCCACTTCATGCCACATTCGTTCGTTTTCATATGATTGGCCTCAATTACCTGGATCTATTAATTTTAAGCGTCCTAGAATGACCACGTGCACATCTCTTATACAGGTGACCCTTTTACAATTGCGTCTTCTGTTTCAATTATTTTGCTTATAAAGATCATTATGATTATTTCCTTTCCCTTTAATTCAGTATAATTCAGTATATATAAGGGAGATAGGCAAAGACTTTGAAAACCCTATTTACAAATATACGCTAGCAAAACAAGCAAATGTTACATTGCGATAGTCGTTTTAGCATATCGATCATTGCTGTCGACTCAATATATGTCCATCAAGTAAAAATGCATCAAGTCTTCTTTTAAACATTTCAACGCTTTCAGCCTGAACAACCGAAACTGGCAGTTTGTTCCATTCTTCAATCACCCGTTGGGAAAAGAAGTTGGCCCGCACTTCAAGTTTGGCCTGTTTTCTTTTCAGTTTGTATGGGTGTCCTCGGAGACTTGTCCTGTTTGCCAATTCAAAAAAGTTGGCCATCTGAAGAGCACAATCAACTCCTCTGACCAGTTGAAGACTAAGATCATATCCCCTCTGTATGGCCTATAAGAGAGAGGAAACATTTTAAGTCTTTCTAGGCGGCCCTCATAGGGTAGGCATTCCAATCCGCTGACCAGTTTCGTTTCCCGCCGTTGAACTTTCTCCAGCAGAGCGTAGTCATGTTTCATCCAAGGGCGCCACGCCTGAACGCAATATTCCAACACCGGCCAGATAAATGTTCCAAACACGCACCCAAAAAGCTCTCCGTCAAAATTAACGAAGGACCTCCTGATTGCGCCTAAGATACACATAGCTTTCTTTGCGATATTCGCACAGTGCGACGATTGTTTGAGAGTTGGTGTTATCCATATACCCAAGTCCTTTAGAATATTTACCTCCTGGAGTTGGTGACCATTGATGAAGTCCTGGCATTCAAACCTAATCATCCTTCTGGAACTTGACCGCAATCGGATTATTTGGCATTTTTTTAAGATAAAGGTTCAGCAGCCACTCATCACACCATGTTTGCAAGCGATCTAAGTTTTGTTGTAATTTCCGCGCATCCTCCGGTTTTCAATCGAGTTCCATAACTTCAGATCGTCAGCGAACATTACCTTCTCGCATGTCAGACAATCCAAGCAGTCGTTCACGTATATCAGAAACAAAATGGGACCCAGAACGCCGCCCTGCGGAACTCCACTGTGAACGGTTTCCAGGTGAGACTTGGCATCTCCAATACAAACACGCTGGCGCCTGCCTGTGAGAAAGTCGGCCAACCATTTGAGTAGGTTGCCAGACAAACCCATTCGACGGAGCTTAAAGATCAGACGTCTGTGTGGAACCCTGTCAAAGGCTTTGCTAAAGTCAATGTAGATGGCATCGACTGACAAACCCATTTCTAATGATTTTGTCCAACTTTCCATGGATGTGAGCAGGTTTGTGAGGCAGGATCAACCACTTCGAAATCCATGTTAATATGAACTTAGCAAGTTATGCTCTCCAATATGCCTCATCAGTTCCGTTTTGATTATCTTCTCCATCATTTTGCAACAGATACTTGTGAGGCTGACTGGTCGGAAACTGTTTGGTGATGTCCTCTCTCCTCCTTTATAGATGGGGGTTATGTTGGCTATATTCCACTCGGTAGGAAGAGCCCCCGCCTCCATCGAACTTTCAAATATCTTGGAGAGCGGAGAGGCCAGTTGGTCTGTGAGTTCATTGAGAAATTTTGCGGAAAAACCATCTGGGCCAGGTGATTTAGTGGGCTGTAGCCGTTTCAGAGTTTTTCTTACTGTGTCCATTGGGAACGACACCGTGCTTATTTTGTTTGTAGATGTGGCAGTACTGTAGTATTCGTCGTCGTCAAAAGGTGGTTCCTCGGTATACACGGATATAAATAAATTGGATAATATATAATAGGATAATATTATAAGAGGTTGGTCTTATCAGAGTTATCAGTTAACCTGTTTCCCTGATTGTCTTTAAGTCAAGGAATGCAGTCGCGATTTCGTTTTGCCTTATTAACGTAAGCATAAAACCTTTTCGAATTTTTTGGTATGTCATTGACTATTTTTGACTCAAAGGCTGATCTTTCTTTTCTCAGAAGATTCCGACACCGATTTCATTGTTTCTTAAAAGCGGAAAAATGTCCGGGTTGTTGATATCTGGCATATGTTCTCCACAGTCTTCTTTTACTTCTTGAGATTCCTTTTTATTTCCGATGTCACCCACTCGGGTCGGGAGACGCACGATCGCCTTTTAAGTGGGCAGAATTTCTCTACGAACTGCTGAATCAATTTAATAATGAAAAACCAGGCAGCGTTTGGGTCAGCTACATGTGCAGGGCTCCAGTCTATCCCATTTAGTAATTCTTTCATTTTGGAATAATGCCCTTTCCATACATTTCTCTCCCTAACTGCACGACGTTTGGGTACAGAAAAATGACTGTACTCCCAAGCAAGAACACAATGATCACTTCGTCCAAGCGGCACGTAAGAACTTAATGCAAGGATGCAATTGTCATCTCTACTTATGACTAGATCCAAACAGCTTGACTGCTGCCCATTTAGGAACCACGTATCCATTGTGACATGTTGGGTAAGAAACTCGTCATTTACCAACTGACGTAATTTCGGTTCGAATGAATTTTCCAATCGCGAGCAGTACATTGACACCAAATCGATATCGGGAGCGTTGAAATCTGCAAGTATTTATAAGTGTTTGCTACGGCAGATTTGCTTTACCTCTGTGAGGAGTGCTTAGTCCGTGTCCGTTCGCTGTCCTGGCCTTCATTTAATTATTCCAAATTTGCTACTTAAGACGCATTAACTATTTTCGAATTAACACAAATGCCATGCTTAATGGTCAGTGACGAGGCGATAGTGACCCAACTTAATTACCTGACATATGACTGGCATCTATTAGTCGTGACCAGCGAACCTACTGTTTGGCCGTTAACAACAGTCGCACTTTCAACATACAAACCACGTGCTTCAGTGCTATTACGTTTCGGTTGCACATATTTAAACCCCGTTTAACCTTTTTGAAGCTCTTTACAGAGCAGACAAATTTCCATCATAACATGGCTGCTCTGTCAAAAGACATCGTCACTGATCTTTGGACATTATTGACAGTCCGTCAATGGACACGCTAGATATCCTCTGAAGGCAACTCTCGTCTCCAGAACCTTCTCAAAAAAACAACAGCTGCAGGGCTTGGCTGTTGAGAAGGAGATTGCTAAAAGGCAGCTACTGTCCTTTTTTAATTAAATAATTAAATTGTATATTTAAGGCCCAGAGATCCCCGTTTAAGGCAGTTTGCAGACAGACAAATGCTGGATACAAGAAATTCAAGCAGCGTTACCTCCAACGGTTGCTCTGTTCTGTTCAGACTACCCTTGGGCCTAATATCAGCACTTCATCTTTTAAAATGCTCCTGAATTTCACCGACTTCGTCTTCGAACATTCAAGCGTAAATTGTTGTCAACTCCCCTATTCGCGTCCCAACTCATTCAACTGTGCCTATCATCTAAATAATAAAAGGTCTAGACGAGCTTGCCCTTAAACTTGTGCAGTGTCTTTTTATCAGCGTTGCTTTTCGGTGAAATTCTTCCGCCACTCGGCGGCCAAGACTTCTCATCACAGAATCTAACTGCAAATTTGCCTGTCTTCCAATAAAAACGTGAGCCTTGGTTGATCCAACGCCCCAGATGGCTTTATACGCAGTAGAGGCAGAAGTACTGTAATAGACCCGTATTAGATACGCAACGAATCCCAAATTATTGACGCCCAAATAAGAGCAGGACAGTAGTTAAGGGGAAGACTTTCGGATTATTAAGTACTATAAATTAGAATTCTATTAAGGCTTGGTCATGAGAGGATCATTTGTTAGCGATCGTCTGTCCTGGGCAGATCTTTGGCAGGTCCGTAGGAGAAGGAGCGGCGATGGCTGGAGGAAGCGTCAGAGAGAAGTCTCCGGTCCAAAGTGATGAGCCTCAATTCTCCTCGTTATTTATGTGGTGTTCAGTTCAGTTCAGTGTTTTTGAGGAAAATAGGCTTACGCCTTTGAAATCCCTATTTGTTACATAAAAGTAGCAAGAATAAGAAGCAAATTAAAGAAGTAACAGTCAAGTGAATGCAGGCAGATTTACGTGGTACACTGATATTGTTAAGGTTAAGTAGTCACATAGTCTTCGTGGTACTGTAACATATGTATGTCAAGCCGATGTTTGAATGTATACACAGACTGGGATATAACAATCGCCTCAGGTAGGTTATTCCACGGTTCCACGACACGGTTGGTGAAAAAATACTTCCTTACATCCAATCTTACTTGGGGGACACTTAGTTTGAATGGATGACCTCGGAGATTTTTCGTAGTGGCAAGTTGGAAAAAGTCATCACATAGGAGGGCGCAATCCATGCCAAGCACGATACGGAAGGTGTGTATCAAGTCTCCGCGCAACTGCCTATAACTCAGAGGATAGAGCTTAAGGTTATTTAGACGAATCTCATATGGCAGTTTAGCTTGACCTCTTACTAATTTTGTGGCTCGCCGCTGCACCCTTTCGAGCATGTTGTAGTCCTGTAAGGTCCACGGTCGCCAGGCTTGGATCGCATATTCAAGATGTGGCCTTACAAAAATACCAAAGACTTTAGAAAAGCAGTCTTCAGGTAACGTCCTCGAAACCATAACTTTTACCCTCTGGGACGTGACCGTAGCCATTCGGCGTTTTCGTGAATCATACAGTCCAGGACAAGATGGCGTCCCGGTCAGCGTTTTAAAGGCGGATGCAAACGATATTTTTCCATCCCTTCTGTATAAGTTATTTAATCTTGCTCTTGAAAGGGAAACTTCCCTATTTTATGGAAGGAATCGCACATACTGCCTATTCCGAAACACGGCCGACCTACGTCATTTGACGACTTTAGGCTAATAAATACACTACCAGCAGTCTCGAAGATCTTCGAGACCTTGATCAAAGACAAGATGATGTGTCACCTAAGAGAGAATAACCTACTTAATGCGGCTCAGCATGGTTTTCTCGAAAAAAGGTCTTGTGACACTTGCCAGCTCTCTTTCTTCGATCATGTGCTACAATCTAGATACAGCGGTTTTGCAATTTACACCGTTTACTTCGATTTCACTTAGGCTTTTGATTGTGTTGACCATGATCTTCTACTGCTGAAACTTGCCTCCTTCGGCATAGGTTACAAGCTTCTGAACTTAATATTTTCCTATTTGAATGCTCGCGCACAACGGGTTACAATTTCTGATGTTATCTCCAACCCCACGCATGTGAGGAGCGGAGTTATTGAGGGCAGCGTGCTCGGCCCGCTTCTATTTTGCCTCTTTGTCAACGATGTTCCTGATTGTTTTCAGTATTGTCGGCCCTTTCTGTACGCTGACGATTTAAAAGTTGCCTATCGATATAAACCGATTGATCGCAACATCGTGTTTGAGCTCTTAAAAACGGATCTTCAGGTCTTCGCTCATTGGTGTCGCACATGGTGCCTCTCACTTTCTTGGCAAAAGTGCTCCGTTATGATTATTGGCGACAACCAGCAGCCCCACCTTAGCATAGACGGTCACGGTCTAAACGTGCCTGGAGTTATAAAGGATCTGGGCATATCATACTCTAGTAGTCTTAATCTGTCAGAGCACTGCGCCCTGATTGTCTCGAAAGCACGCCAAACTACTGGGTTTATTCTCAGAAATTTTAAAACCGTCAAAAGAAGAATTAGCCTCTATTAAATGTATGTCAGGCCTAGTCTGGAATACTGCTCGTTTCTATTTAGTCTTCTGCACGCTAGTGAACGAAAGAAGATATAATCAGTCCAGCACTTCTTTACAAAAAGAGTTTTCTATTCAGATCACCGAAACCTGTCCTACCAACAACGCTGTGAGCTTACAAGCCTTGACCCGCTATGGCTTCGTAGATTAGAGAAGGGACTATTTTTACTGTTAAACTACTAAACAGTCGTACATTTAACCCCCTTACATCTCTGAGGCACCTCGACCACTCTCGGCGCACCAGTCATCGATATGTATTTTTATTTCTTCCTTTGGCACGCACAGTTAGATACCGACAGTTTTTTTCGGTAAACGCTATAGCAATCTGGAATAAGCTACCTAGAAGTATCAAAATTCAGCAAAGCTATCCCTATTTTACGCGAAATGTCACTAGTTTTCTACATTCAGGACACCTTCCAAAACTTTTGGGTGCTGACTCTGTTGAAGCTCTCTTCGGTTCGGATGGCGTTCATGGACTCTGAATCCTGTGCCGGTCTTCATGCTAAGGGGAAAAATTACTGGCTCTGCAGACCTCAATCGGCTTATTTCTCAGTCGACAGCGAACAGCCGCTCGCCGACATACCTGCTGGTGCAGAATACCGGATCCGTAACACTAAATGGAGAGGTTCTTCACCGGGCACCTGTGTTAACGCGTCCCTGTCCAGAACTTTAATTACTCAATAAGCTGTAGTTTTTTCTCCTGAAAACACATTAAACAACGATCAGGCGTTTTTTTCACTGTCAGCTTAACCCTCTACTATATATATATAGCGTACAGTATTGAATTGGTGGATTTAGCTGCCTGGGAACATTGCGTAGAAGGCTTCAGGTTGTCTTTCATCCAAACTCCAAGATCCTTCTGTGTGTGTGCTTCTCGGAGTGGCAAACCGTTCAAATAGTAGGGTCGCATATCAGTGACATGATTTCGATTTCCCAGACGTAGCAGGGTGCATTTGTTTGAGTTGAAGGACAAGAGCCATTTGCGGGACCACTCGTCCAATCGACGAAGATTTTCTTGGAAATCGGCTGCATCAGCAGCATTGTGGATAACTTTCCAGATTTTTATATCGTCCGCAAACATAGAAAAGTTACAGTTCAATTCCTGTACACAATCATTATATATTATATTATATGATAGCGTACAGTATTAAATTGGCGGATTCAGCTGCCTTGGAACATTGCGTAGAAGGCTTCAGGTTGTCTTTCATCCAAACTCCAAGATCCTTCTGTGTGTGTGTGCTTCTCGGAGTGGCAAACCGTTCAAATAGTAGGGTCGCATATCAGTGACATGATTTCGATTTCCAAGACGTAGCAGGGTGCATGTGATTGAGTTGAAGGACAAGAGCCATTTGCGGGACCACTCGTCCAATCGACGAAGATTTTCTTGGATATCGTCTGCATCAGCAGCATTGTGGATAACTTTCCAGATTTTTATATCGTCCGCAAACATAGAAAAGTTACAGTTCAATTCCTGTACACAATCATTAATAAACAAGAGAAATAGGATCGGTCCGAGCACTGAACCTTGTGGGACTCCACTCTCGATGACTTTGCGCTTTGATCGCGATCCACCTTCACAGACCACTTGGGAACGACCAACGAGAAAATTCTTGATCCACGTAAGAAGTTTGCCACCAATACCGAACATTGTCAACTTGTAAAGGAGACGCTGGTGTGGAACACTATCGAAGGCCTTCTGGAAATCAATGTAGGCCACATGCACAGTGTCTTTTGCATCGAGTGCTTTTGTCCAGCTTTGCATCGCATAAAGTAAGTTCGTAACACAGGATCTTCCCCTACGAAAGCCGTATTGTGCAGTCGATAAGAGGTTACGGGTTTCTAAATAAATCATCAATTCCTTTTTGACAACCTTCTCCATAACCGTGCAACAGATTGAGGTCAGGCTGACAGGCTTGTAATTTGTAGCAAATGCACGACTACCACTTTTATGAAGCGGTGCGATGTGGGCTGTTTTGCAGTCGGTAGGACTATTTGATAGGTTACAATGGAATAGACCAATAGGTATGCGTAAATCATACATTGTTGATCGAATAGAGCAATAACTGGTCAGTTTTTATGGCCTTCCAGTCTCGATTTGTAGTTACGACGTTTTTGCAAGTGTAGCGTCCAAGGATGTCGAGGATAGCACACACTGTGAAGTATATTACTAGGAACAGCTTTAGTCATATAACGTTGGCAGAATCTTTAAGCACTTCATCAGGCACACATGTATAGATAGAAGGATAGAATCAGTTTATAACGTAAGGGATCTATGTTAATAGTTACAACTTGTAGACAATAAAAGAGGAGTATAAAGTTGCTAACAAATACTGGGGACCTGTACAATCGATCCGTTTGGAGTAGGATTTGGTCACACTTGAGCAGTTAGATACCGGTGGGGAATGCAACGTTGTTGGAAAATGCAGATGAGGTTGTGGAGATGCTGACGGTCAGGATTCTGCGAGCGGTACGATAATGAGGGGAGATGTCAGCGGTAGGGAGGGAAGGAACACCGGCCATCTTCACAGATCATCCATTACCCCATTTCCATCCGGGATCCGCGCGAAACTGTTCCTAGTCTATTTAAACAACTCTGTCGAAACTGTGGGTTGTTACACGGGTAGTGAAAATATTGACTTCCCGACATTTCAAGGAGCCAATAGCACTAACGGTTAAAAGTGACACAAGCCAATAAGATTAGCGAATAGACATGAAAACTTGTGCATGCTAGCCAATGGGATTGTCGGTTCCTGGCGCTAGTAAGCTGCTAGTATTCTGAGCTACTAGAAAAAATTAAGAAACTTTGATTCCCTCTTCTCTAAAGTTGTCGCTGTCCTCGGCGAGCTAAATGTCATCTCGCAAACGTAAGGGGTCCCTCGAATTTTGAAGGTTATAAGGCAGGGGCAGTGCGGTTTCTTCTCCACCTTCGGGGGGGGGATTTCAACCCACCTCTCGACCCCCTATCGATCCACGTAACGCACTACATCGCCTGGGTGTTCTGCTCTGTAGTCATCTTCCATTGGCCTGTCCCCAAGTTTAAGTCGATAAAAGGGAACCGTTAATTCAGATGTGAAAAGTCAATTTCGATCTTGAATGACAGAAATCGTATCAAAGAGCATTCTGGTGACGGTATATGGCCTTGACCAGTCCATTACTAACTTACTCGGTAATCCCTGGGGAGTCACATGTTCCCTGAGCCACACGACATCACCGACATCATATGGACACCCATGGGCCAACCTGCCATAGTGTTCCTTTTGGTGCCTCTGGGTTCCTTGTAAGTTTTTTTGCTCTTCCTCGGTGGCTATACGCATCTTCTTGTGCAGTGCAGCGACGAAAGAACCAACCGGTATTTGATTATTCTCAAGAGGTACCTGTAGGTCCTCTGGTATTCGCATTTCACGGCCACAGGTGGTTGCGAAAGGCGTCTGCTGTGCCGAAGAGTGAATGGCGGAGTGGTATGCAAGCATGCATGCTGGCAATGCATCATCCCATGTGAAGGGAGCCTGGCGATCTACGAAAGCCTTTAGTAAACCAACTAGCGTCCTATTCATCCGCTCCACATAACCGTTACCTTGCGGAAGGTAAGCATTGATGCGCATCTTATTGACCTTTAAGTATTTACAAAGATTGTGAAGAACCGCGTTTTCAAAAAAGACCCTCGATCCGAATGGATCTGTTCTGGTGCACCTTATCTACATACCCAATTGTTAAAGATGGCCTGGGTAACAGTTTCAGCCGACATGTTGGGAAGGGGTTCCGCTTCAGCCATTTTGGTAAAGAATTCAACCATCACTAGAATATATCGGTTGCCTCAAACTGATGGCAGTAATGGTCCAACTAAGTAAACGCCTACACGTTTGTTGGGGTATCCCGTCAGAATTGGCTGAAGAGCAGCCCTATTCCACATTCGTGGCGATTTGAGCTGATTGCACAGGGTGCAATACCGAATAAAGTTCCACACCGACCACTTCAAGTTAGGCCAGTATTATCGGCGCCTAAGGGCCCACTCGGTCTTATGGATGCCTACGTGCCTCAATTGTGTGTTGATTCTATTAAGAACCTCATCTACCATGGATAATGATAGAAGAATACGTCGCGGGTATTGTTCGCCATCCCGATAGAACAAAACTTCAATAGCTATTAAGATTTTGTCCTACACCGTCTGCAAGCAACGCGTCTCATAGCTATGGCCTCTCAGTTCAACTGCACTAAGTGGTCAAGAACCACTTAGTTTCCTATGGTATTTCGGGCCAATATGTGGATCCTCTTGCTGAGCTTGCGCCCAAAGACGGCTTTGGTCGTCTTGTAGTGACACAGTTCTAATGTTAATGTCTGTACATGATAGATATTCGCCGTTGGGACGGAAAGGTTTCCGAGAGGGGGCATTGGCATTATTGTGCTGACGTCCTGGACGGTAAATGCACTAAAAATCATACCCGGCTAGTCTCTCTTGCCACTCTGCAACCAGGCCAAAGAGTTATGCTCCGTGCGCACGATGAAAGGCCGGTAGTGGAGGTATTTGCCGCAAAAAGCTGGGTTGTAAACATTGTTCTGAATTCTACCTGGCTGGAGGTTATTAAACAAAAAATACAGCATATTTAGAAGGGATTAGGGGATTCACCAACCTTGAATATCGGTAAGAAAACTTTATGGAAAGACGTGGGAATGGGACCTCCTAATATTATAAGTGACATTTACGCTGAATTCAACGAAGGCATATAATACCGTGCTCGGTTATAAACAGGAATATTAAGTCCCCTATTCCAGGGCCTTGACCTAATTTTCAGGGAGATTAGTGCTAGTGTTAAGCTAACATTTAGATTTGATGTTAGGTTTGGGTTTAGGAGCAGTGCTAGGGTTATGGCACGGAAATATTTATACTTCCGGTGATTTTGCGCAAGGCCACATGTATTATTATGGGAAGGTTTCTATTTCTGTCTTACAGTATTCAGAAACTAACAGTAAAAAACTCCTCGTAACTTAGCGCAGTCAAATAATGTGTTGATGCTATTACTTTTGAACCCACAAGTGCTCATCATGCGGCTACTCAAGAATCAAAATGCTGTCTTAAGCTTGCCTGCATTAAAGTCACGCATCAGGCCGCCTGCTCAGTTGAAACCTGGTTGCCTGACGAAAGCGGTGGTAGCAACAACCAAACAACGAAGGCCTAACTTTTGCCAGAGGTTACTTCGTCCTTTCTTCTATTAAACTGTTTATCATGTGGTTTAGAAGTTCGTATTCAATGAGATCCTTCCACATACTTCTTCCCATTAGATTGCGCCTAGCCATATTTTACTCGTTGGCCCCAGGAGAACATTTCCAGGAGATTCTCACACAACATGATAACGGTCTCAAAAGTTATGTCTGTCTTGAAATCACAAAATTACCTAGTTATCCACGTTAATGATGCTTCTATGAAAAATTTTATATTTTTACCCTTGCACAATTAAAATTTTCTGAATGAAAGAACTACTCACACAAGTAAAACTCGAAGATCATCATCGCTTACCGTTCGGAAAGCTGATGCATAGTAAGCAAATATGGTATGCTCTCTTCGAAGTCAGCTATCCCGTTAAGTAGCATTATAATACCGAACTAGATCTAGATTCGATGAAGCTGATAGTTTGTCAGGATGTTAGAATAGCGTCGGTCAGGAGGGCTTTCCATGGAGATGCGTTCTGCAGCCCGGAAACAAAAAGGGACAAAACTGACGGTATCTGGAAGTGAAATATAATAAACTCCACCTAGTAAAAACCAGGAATCCCTAGAAAATTTCGTTCATAATAGGCACGTAATGTGTCTTACTGGACAAGATCGAATAGGCATATTGCAGGTCAAAATTATACCAACCGCCGATAATAAAGAAAATCAGAGCGTTCAAAACACAAATTTTAACCACATGCCCAATGGAGTTAGCGTAGTGCCTGAGAGGCGGACTTGCGCGACATCACCCAACACTCTCTTCCCTCACCCGTCTTGTACCGATGTCAACGTAATGTCAAAATGACCGGATATGGGCGCCGGTGCAGTGACTGACAAAGTTTCGCACTCCGCCTACGTGTGCAACACACTACCTGGTCCCGGTCAACAACTGCTTCACGGAAATCCGAGCTTATATTTCCTGATAGGTTACCGTTTGACTTTCTTCTCCATTTACCCACCGTCGTTGTCTCCAGAAGGTCTTTTAAACAATCATGGCAGATATTTTCTCGTGATAAAAATTGTCCGTACAGCAAATGTCACTCGGTTGTACGCATTTGACTGTTATCTGAAGAACCCTCGGTGAGCCTAATCGACTTTTGAACCGAAAAGATCAAATCCCTTTCCATGAAGACGTCTGAACACATGTTCCAGGTGTTATAATCCAGAAGCTTCATCATCTGCGTGGTGAAGCCTTGTCGCGTCCGCATACTCATTTCTGTAATGCACGCGCTGCCACTTAGCATGCGGATCTTTTCGGTTGAGGCAAAACACTTGTTGCGGAAACTTCAGTTGACGAAACGACGTTAGATTCGGACGTAGTGGGTGACAAAGCAATAACTTTACTATATTGAGCATGAGGACTGAACTCTTCCGTCATTTGGCAACTCTCCAAGTCGCGATTGATAGTGCATCGTGAGAGATTCAAGCGCGCCAGACTTATTATAGTGGACAACGATCTACTTTGACGTAAGGACAGATTTCTCAGTTAAGTTTCACTTTCTTCTGTCCGAGTCTGTCAACCTATGTCATTCATTTAGGAGGATTCAAATATGTTTAGCCAAAAGTTACGAATGTGTCGTTTAGGGTTTGATTGACGAATATACCAATGGAGTTAGTACTGAAACAACGCTTAAGTAAGCTTCCGTTTGAAAGCATATTCAATATCTTAGGCACATATTTACAGTTTTGAAAATTATTGGTTAATGCGTTATGGCAGATTCGAATGATCGAGCGCAGTTTCCAGTTGGTGGATTCCAAAAATGGCAGGAGGTTGGAGGAGTAACTTAGCCAAAATGACCCAAATTCAATGCTCTCGATCCGGGCCATGTAGCTAAGGTGGCTAGAGCGTTGCCTTTGGTGTCCTAGGCTTGAATTCCACCGGGTTTTTCACAATTGAGCTGTCGCGGCTGCTAAGGCCAGGGACAGATCCTAGGTACCATGAATTTCAAGTCAGGTTCCGAAAAGGAAGAAGAGAAATTTGAAGCCGGTAGGAATAGTACTTAATGTTGTTAAGACCGAACGAAGAATAAGTTTGAGGAAGTCAACATCCGAACAAGGACAGTATATTCGATGTAGGCGTCAGAGAGCCTTGAGTGAAGGCATGTTTGGGTTAAACCTGGAGTTTATTAGGCGAAAAACAGACTACCAACGTTACGTAAGTGCAACTGGGCCACAGAGTCTTGATGTTGCATCAGGCGTCCGAAGTAGGATCATCGCAGAGCATTTGGTCAAAAACTAAGGAGCTGACAGGACGTAAACCAGTGGCTTAATGTCGGAAATTCTGACTCAAAGACAAAAGGTTCCGGGCCTGAGTCTCGGTTAGTTCTGGCCTCAGATGTTGCTGGTTCACGGCGGCAACCAAGCCGTAGGTGAACTCTGAGTGCTCCTTGCATTCTTCGGCAATGCTTTCTGCTCAATAATTGTTCGTTGCTGTGCGACAGCTCTCCTGGGCCCTGGATTGAAGCTGCGAGGTGAAACAGTATTTGATTTTTCGTGAACAATAAGTGATTCTTTGTCACCGGTAATCTCTTCAACGCATCCATTCGGTTTTGGGACATCAAAAATAGTCAGCTGCGTTCTTTATAATACAACTGGTCACGCTAGAATGTTACTATAGTGCTTTTGGCTCCCATTATATTAACTGCTATGCAGCTCAGAAGAGCAATGCTATGCGTATAAAAAGGATTTAAAGGGAGTGTTCAACACTAAAGCATTATTTTATCTTTTGTTTCAACTGCGCTTGCATACGTAGGAATTGAAGATTGCAGACGAGGGCCAAGGTGGAGAAAACAAATCATTTTCACGGAGCACAATGGAATCAACCACTTTTACACCCTCCGGAATCATACATAATTACGCTACTCCTTACAACCACAAGTGCATCGTATTTTGCTCGGTTACCATTTTACTAAATCTACCAAGAGATCGGCTGTTAGGGTGACTGTTGAGACTGTTTTTGTTACTGCCGGCCCCAGACTGGGGACGATTTGATCGGTGTGTGGGCTCATCGGTTGCATTAATTCATGCAACCGAATTATTTGGTGCAATCCATACGCTACAGAAGGCTGGGCGGGTAAATTGACCCAAGTGTGATTAAACTCACGGCTCCCGGTGGGACCTCGTAGCTCAGGTCACTAGAGCGTTGGCCGTACTAAAGCCTTCGGCTTGTAGCCTTGGGTTCGAATCCAACCGAGAATGCCAAGCTTTTCACAAGGGGTTCGAAGCAGTTATTCAAAAGTGCAAAAATCCTCTATTTATTAATTTTGCCTGGTAGTCATCTGATGGATTCTAGATTGATTGCTTAGGAACTCCTGTTTGGGCACTCAGTTAAATGTATCAGATTTGGGGAATTCCATACGTTGCAGTAGGCTATGCGGGTAACTTGACCAAAGTTTGATTAAATTTCGGGCTCCTTGTGGGGCTTCGTAGCTCAGTTGCCTACAGCATTGGCTGGCCTTAAACCTTCCACTTGCCAGCGTGGGTTAGCACCCCAGCGAGTTTTTTACAAGTGGGTAAAAGGAACTATTCAAATCTGCCAAAATCCTCTATTAATTTAATTTTGCCTGCTAGCCATCTGATGGATTCTAGATTGATTGCTTCGGAAATCCTGCTTGGGCAGTCAAATTACTGTATCAGACTTGGTGAATTTCATACGTTGCAGTAGGCTGGGTGGGTAAATTTAACCAAGTTTGAATAAACTCACGGCTCCCGGTGAGGGCCTCGTAGCTCAGTTGGCTAGAACTCTGGCCGTGGGTTGGAATCCCACTGAGTTTTTAGAAGTTGGCCAAACGAATTATTCAAATCGGTCAAAATCCTCTACTAATTAATTCATGCATTTAATTCAGTGCTTTTGAATGTGTTCGAGAACGCTCTGAATATGCCTTAACAAGCAGGTGGTTGTCAGTCAGCATAGGTAACCTGGACGTGGCCGCACAACTGGCTGCCCTGAACCGAAACTAGGGTCGAACTGGTCTACGACACGCGTTTGTCGGGCAGCGCAGACTCCGCCCGACCCCATAACGAGGGGTTACCCAAAAACGGAAATAATGTGTTAAAATGTCCTTATTTAAGATAGTATCTTGAAAACCTTAAAAAACTGTCAATTAGGTTATATGCACTTGTCACAATGGGTTTTCCGCTGTTCGGGACCTTTTGTATTCTTCTGAACCAACGCTGCTCCAGCAATTTTGTCTTACCCACTTCCACATTCTGAAAACGCTTGCCATTTAGGCTTTTCTTCTGTATTGAGAATAAAAAGTCAGGGTAGGGGGGTTAGGTTGGGCAAGTAAGGGAGGTTAGAAACCACTGTCATGCGGTTTTTCATAAAAATTTGGTTGAGTTTGAACACTGTAGGCAGGCACTTTGTCCTGCTGAAACAGTCAGGTCACCAATCACAAAAATTTAGGATGTTTTTTTAATCTCACCGCTTTATGTAATAGCTTCAGTACTGGCAGATATTAGTTTTGGGTTACGTTGATGCCATTAAGAACAACTTTAACATCAACGACCACTTTGACACATTCTGCTCCTCAAAAAGTTTGTCACCGCAAAATTGCCGAGACTATTGGGAGGGGCTAATACGACAATAACCGTGTCCACTGCGATGGTTCCACATGAACGCTATTCGACCAACTTAGCAGGAAGCGTCTAGTAAACGTACCTAGAGGAAGAGGACAGTTCTACCACCCCACATGCCTACAGAAAATAATTCTCGTTTTTGGGTACCTTCTCGTACGTGCATGTAGCGATACGCCTTAGACAGTCCTGTCAGTCCTTCGCCCAATACCATCGCTCGATGGTTGACAGGCTCGGATAATCGTCTGACACATGGGACAAGGAAGAGAGAGTGAGGTCAATGCCACGAAATCCATTCTCATGGCACATCCACACAACTCGCTACAGTATATATGACGCGCCTGAATCTACCACAGTGCGCTATCAGTTGTGGCTTTGAAGGTTGCTAACTGATGGGGTAACTCGGCCCATCCTAGAACTGAAATGCAGGCTGCAAGGATTCCTTCTTACAGTTTCCTTAGCGGCATTCTCATATATCTGAGATCCCAACGCCGATACACGCGGCACGTACATGCAGCTGAAATCAAGTCGTTGGTGGAACACGTAGACAGGTTGTTTAACCTTTTCAGGTACTGCGTGCGCATCCATCTCTGGTTGTCTTACTAGGTCCTTGCTATGAGTGCAACGTGCGAGAAGTAGTAGCTTACGGTAGAGGCTAAAAAAAGACTACCTCGTTAAAAATTAATTCATATAAACGTTACTCCTGCATACAGTCACTGAGATACGCGGCTTGAGCAAGGCAAATGCGACAAAATATGCATAGTTTAATGATGTCACCAAGTTTCATGGCCTTCTATTCGTCTGCTCATGATCCTCGCATATTAATAAAAACAATTATTCAATAAGGAAATCGCCTAAGACGATCAATCTTAATAGGTAAACACAAACAGAGAGTTCTGATCATACATAAGAGTGAGGATGATGCGAGGAAAATTGTGTAGGTGAGCAATTTTGGGTTATAACACTCGTTTTTATTTACCTAGCACGGTTAATCGTCCTACGCCATTTTTTACTTGCCCAGTAATTTTTTTAAAAATGCAGCGCTTCCGGGTGGTTGAATAAGAGATAACGAAATTTTATGGCACCACTAATTTGTAGAAAACTTATCAAGATATGAACAATAGGAACCAACATGCGTTTGCTAACGATATGAAGTTACGGCAGTGCTACTTCAGAAAAAGGAGGAATCTCTGGGATAACCGAATTATTGAAAGTAGTGTCAGCTGAAGTTTTAGTAGCAAATGCTTTACTTCGAACGAAAAGATCCGAATGCCAAGTGGCCGTCCGCACACGACAGATACGAGTATGCGGACGCAGCCGGGCTTCACCGTGCAGATGGGTAAACCTCTGGACGATAACCCCACGAGCATGTGGTTGGACGTCGGCATGCACAGGGATTGGATCCTTTCCATTCACAATTCGGTTAGGCTCACCGAGGGTTCTGCAGGTAGCAGTCAAATATGTACAGGTGAATGACGCATGTTGTGCGGCCAACTGTTAACCAGTGAAAATATCTGTTATAGCTTAAAAGACCTGGAGACGACGGAGGACGCATGGAAAATACTGACAACCAGCGACCTATCAGAGAATGCAAGCACAGCTTTTTCGTTCAAGGGCTTTATTTCTGTTAAGGCGTTGGTGGACAGCAGTTTAAAGAAGGGCCATCGCTCCCTTTTCTCGAGGCTGATTTCTCCGTCCAAAACCTCCCTATCGCTCGTCCATGGCATCATTATCAGTAAATACCGAGCTCATTCACTTACGTTATGACGGCAACCGAAACACCAGACCTGAAACCTCTCACATCGCGGCTTCATATCCTGCAAAACCGCAAACCCCAGAGATAACCGCTGCTGTAAAGCAGCAGTTTATGTGACCTGGGAGGGCATGATTAGCCGTCAAAGAATACGTATTTCACCAAATAGAGCTGATAATTCCATACACAACTTGACAAGTAACTTGCAGTAGTTCCATGCCCATCTGTCAAAACCAGATTCCAGTGACCCCCTCTATTTGTGAGAATTTGGAGACTTGCATACACTCTTCAGCCACTCTGGCGAAATATCGGGTTTTTCAATAGGCATAACGGTGAACCAAGTGTTTGACGATAAAATTTACGTAAAACCATCATCGACGTTGTCTAGACGTTCTTAACTATATTTCAGAAAACTTGCAGGTTCCCTGCAAAATTGACGCCATTGACCTTAAGGAATGACAGTCACACAATGCTCCTGGTATACTTGATGGCTTAGCGGCCCCGGTTTCCATCTCGCCTGCCTCCACGCATAGTCACGACAGACATAGGTCGCATAAACTCGGTAGAATCTTTGCGAAACAGGAATTAACCATGTGGTATCGCAATAGCCTACACACGCGCTCGGTCCGAGACGATCGAATCTTTGTACATAAATAGAACTGGGAGAAATTACTTAACAGGACTGAAGACAGCATGGTTAAGTAGGACGGAATCCGGATAACGATCGTGGCAGCAATCGCGAATCCTAACATCACATAGTGTAAACCTGTACAGGCGAGGCACACAAACGTCGCAGAGAGCTCGGTCAGGGAATTCTCTTTCCACCACAAGGCATTCGACCTGGGGCGTACGAAGCGAAGCCAAGCGGACTCGGAATCATATCGAAGTGCGGCGAGCCCACAAACTCAATCGCATTTACGGGGCGACATGGCAAAGGAGACATTAGATAACAGCCAACGGCAATCGAGTTTAAGAACCAAGCAAAGCACCATATCGCTGCGGATTTAATAGAAATGTTTACTCATTTAGAAAGCACAAAATTTACAGCACTCATCCGGTGGGGGTGAAAATATAGGGTAGAGGACAGTGACACGAGTAAAACCCGTAATGGGATGAGAAGGGGGGACAAATCACCACCCGTGATCAAAAGGAAAAAGCATATAAGCGTAAACCGATGCGGAAAAAGACAGCCGATACTTAGTCGCGGTAGGAATAAGCACACAAACATCTTCTAGGTTATTAATAAAATATGCCAAAAAGTACAAAAGTGATAATACTCCATAACCCAAGACAGACCAAGTCTTTCACACAAGTGCACGTGTGTATTTGGATGATTGTGTACAAGGGGGAAAAGGTTGACAGTTAATGGTGTTGCTACAAATTACTGCGAAGCAGACTGAGACTCCAGGCGACCGTGAGAACTGAGAGCCTCAGAGAGGTATTTGATTATGTCACTCTGGAGCAAACGTTTTCCACCAGGCACAGTTTGGGATGCAACATAATCTGCTACCATGGAATCGCTGTCCTCGACATCCTCTGATATGGAAGCGGCGGCTACTCCGTTCTGATCGTGTCTCGTGTCAACTTGCTGAGTGACACCCTCTTCACGGGCAAAATCGGTGACATCTTCCTCCAGTCGTAATTTTTCTTCAGCAGTTCGCCAAATGTTCTCTTCGATGGTGCCCTCTGAGACTAGTCGGATCACATGGACGGGTCTGAAACATGAGCATACATTGTGACCAGTAAACCAACTCCTACAGACGAATGAATGTTCAAGAGAGCTACTTGTCGGAGCATCAAAAGGGCTTAAAGCGCTCGACAAGCATTGTTGCAAAAGTGCCGAATAGGTCATGCGATGAAAACTGAAGCGAAAAATTTCCGTCAAATTAATTCTAAAATCAACACTAGTGGAGTCCATACTTTTAGCAGACCTACGGGCTTCGGGGAGTGTACATTCCCGGGAAGGAAGCAACTCCGAAAAGCATAGTGGGCTGAGGAATATCGAAGGTTACAACGGCCTAGAAACGATCTCAAAAGGTCAATGGGGTGGATGCAGGTGGTATATAAGGTGTAAAAACAGGGAACGTCAAGTACTCACTTTGTCTGGCCGAGACGATGGCATCTGTCAGCAGCCTGTCGATCATTGTAAGGATTGAAATCAAGATCGTGAAGAATCACTATATCCGCACCGGTAAGACTGATACCAAGACCACCGGCCTTTGTAGACAACAAGAAGATTTCATAGGTTTCATCGCTAAAAGGGAGAAGATGACAGATGCAAGTTGGGATATGTTGTGCCCTGGTCAACAAAGATGCCCACAAGTATGGAGCTGCAAAACTCATTGATCTCCGAAATGTACCAATGATAAAAAGCACCAATTCAGACATTCATCACATAATCTATGTAAAGGAGGAACCAGAGAACTACTTCAGTTCACCGAAAAGGAGTCAAGATCTCCAAGCAAACGCCATCGTTATTTAAAGTTTTTTACAATTACTTATAGAGAAAAACTTAAGAGATGTGCGCAATTACTCGTTACCCATAAATATCTAGAACCAACGGTAAAAAATATAATTAATTTGACCCACTTGTAAAAGACTCGGCGGCCTCGGTGGGATTCGAACCCACGCCAGCAAGGGGAAGGATTTAGTACGGCCAACGCTCTAGCCAACTGAGCTACGAGGCCCCCACCGGGAGCCATGAGTTTAATCACACGGGTCAAATTACCCACCAAGCCTACTGCAACGTATGGAATCCACCAATGCTGATATCGTAAGCTGATTGCCCAAGCAGGATTTCCTAAGCAATCAATCTAGAATCCACCAGATGACTACCAGGCACAAGTAATTAGCAGAAGATTTTGGCAGATTTGAAGTGGGTCAAATGAATTATTCAAATCCGCCAAAATCCTCTGCTAAAAAGTATAAGAAAACAAGAAGACCAATGGAGTACACCAGAAGAATTAAAAAAGATCTTGAACAAAAGACATTACTCGTTGAATGTGTCAATGAGAGTCTGTCGATCCTGCACAGGTGTGGAGCCATCAAGACGAAGAAATTTGTTGCCCTTATTGACCAGATACTCTCCCAGGATGTCAAGTATGATAACCAGCTGGCTAAAAATGAGGATCCTGTGTCCCTCTTTCAGTAATCGGGGGATGTTAGAATCCAGCCATTTCAGTTTGCCCGAGCCTTCCAACAGAGCTTCTGGGGGAAGTGCGAACGGATTCAAGACCTAGGGGCAAAGCAACAGATAAAAATCGAAATAGTGTGCCTTTAAACACACCTATGGGAGCCCAACTAGGCGAAATATGCATTATTTTGACTTACATCATATAAACGACAGACTTTATGGACTTGGTGATCGGATAGTGCGCAAAGGTCCTCAAAGACAAGAGTTGGATCAGCCTCGGCGTGAGTTGGATCGGACTGCAGTATTACGGAGAGTTCCTTCAGAGTTTCATCCGAATAAGCAATACCGGATAAAAGAAGATCGTGGTTAGCCGCTTTGCGAAGCTGCATAATCATGTTAAATGGGGTTGGACGATTGCTTTCCTGGGTACTAGCAGTGGCCGACTCGTTGTTGGCTAAAAGTGAACGGTAAAGACAGACAGCTGACGAAACATGAATACACAATGGAATGGCAGAGCACTTATTCAAAATATCACCAAGGGTAAAAAGGGAAGTTAGAGGGATAAGCATTTGTAAAAGCAGGAATGCCAGCTTGGTAGTTTTTCCCTAAAAGGCTATTCACGATATCCGTTTAAATGACGCACAGTGAGGGCAGTGGTATATTAGACAATTGTGCCCCCTAAACGGGCCACGTGATAGATGCGTTGGACCAACACGGGGGGCACATCACGGCACGGCAGGCGTTATTCGGGTGGCGCTCCCATAACGAATGCCGAACATGGTGGTGTGCTGGCACGCCCAGGCGCGGCTCCGGCCGCGCTAGCCACCTGCGCCCTCTCCCATCTCCAGTCTTCTTGACTCTGTCATGACACCGGGTTCAGTTGGGAGTGGAGGAGAGTGCGGTAGATGCAGCGCAAGTCTACTATCTCGTTAAACTAAATCACGCGCATGTCACCGTCCCTGCACAACCCTTCCGTGGAGCATACGGTGGACCTCGTCGGACGACGACGGTCAAACTGTCGTCATATTAGACAATGTAAGTTGCTAAACGCAAGCGCTCGACAGAAGAACGCTTGAGCGCACGAGGCACCCTGAATTAACAAACGTTTTTTTTGTGATCCATGACCTTCGTATATCTGCACTCATAAAGCTTCGAAAATGCCGGCACACGTGTCCCACAGGAAGCAGTTGCAAGCCTTGGCAGACGGCTGCAGAGTAAGTTCGTGCAAATCAGAGAAAAACAAAAACTGTCAGGTGTGGCAACGACATAGAACTGATAACTGCCACTCAACAGCACAAAGTTGTAACTGCCAAGTCAGGTGTAGTATTGTCCGAGTAGGTTTGCCACTCAAACGGTCTAACAACCAAATATATACTTATGCATCAAGCACTTCAGTTCGATACAACAATTCACAGGACGCTGCCTCCGCCTTATTAGATACAAACACGAGGCGTGACGTTACCAAGTCGCCGTCATCGATTACGCAGGGTTCAAACGTTACCACTTAACCTTGCGAGTGCGGTCATGCACTCAATTTTTGTCAATAACGACAAATTTAAGTTCAAAATCGGTTCCTTTGTTGAGGAGTGAGCAGCCGGTTGCGTGTGTTTGGATACTGTGCAAGCTAAGTTCCACCTTCAGATCATTTAAATGCAACTGTAAGAATGATGACTATACCGTAATTCTGGTTAGCAAGCCGTACGCTAAACACCACAGTACATATAGTGTGTAAGCAAGTCATGCTGGTTAAATTGTTGGCAGCAACTGCAATTAACATGAACACAAAATGTCGATCTGGGCTTTTTAATATCATTCATAAGTCCGTTGTTTAATTATTTAGGTGTATTCGAGGTGGATTGTAAATCTTCATTACGATTCGCTCATCCGTCCTGCATAAATAATCACAAATACATGGAAATTCAGTAGGTTCATTATATTTTAGTACTGGCATGCGTGGATAAAAGGCTTAAATAGTAAACTGCCTATCTGGTGGGCGTCGCTGAAATAGTTCAGTTGGTACGATATCAAACCGAGAACAGCCGCAGTTCATAAGCATCCTGCCGAGCAGTAAGTGTATCGATCTAGTACAGCGTCCATTTCATGCGGTATATAATCTTCCAAAGTCATTGCTTCCTATATTACTTAAATGAGAAAACTGGTAACAAAAAAGCGTAGATCCTTGGGCTAAAAAGTTGTTCGATCAATGGCTTACTGAAGTTACTGGGCCAATTTAACTCATAACGCCGGACCTTTCATTTAAGTAGAGAGTAAACAAACAAAATTCAGAACACGCGACCTTAGAAAGAACAATAGGTGCTCCAGAAGTCTAACAGTATCAAGTGCCCTGAGAATGCGTACAACTATATCATGAGGTTACAGCCTTTCACACGTAGTATCAAGCGAACAGGCGAGTTCCAGTATGTGGCTCAGAAGAAGAGGCGATCACTGGAACATTGGTGTTTATTCTCTCTATAACCCATCATCAGAGACAGATGGATCCGCGTCTGTATCCGATGATGGGTTCAAGAGAGAATCCGAAACATCAGGCCAATAAACACCAGGTTTCAGTGAGCGCCTCGTCTTCTTCTGGCAGCGTCAAATAAGTGTACAGGGGTGGGGAAAACAAGAAATAACGCCTAAATGCGGCAAAAGTGCACATCGGTAACTTTGAAGAAAAAGGGTTTTATAGTCGAGAATGTACCGGTAGTTTTGCGTTTTTTAGCTGCGTGCTCCACGTCGCCATTTGCGATGGACTTGGTGTTGGGGTTATTATTCAGCAGACGGTTCATGGGACCGGCGGCCTCTTCACTCAGATCGTCATCTTCAGCTAGTGTATCTGGTTGGGCGTTGCGGAATTTATCAATCAGATCTAGGTAGCTCTTGCGCTGACTTTCAGTCAAGGGTACATAAACAGTCTCCTCTGTTTTCGGCGGCAGTTGATGCAAGACCTATCGGAAAAATATATTCAACAAATTTAAGTAGGTCAAAGCCTAGTTTAAGGTCAATTCTTTCGAGCAATCCGTTCAGTACAACAGTTACAATCTGCAGTGGTTTAATACCAAAACGTAAAAAGCAAATTGATTTAGCAATTTCCACGTTAGAAATTCATATGAAAAGGCAAATAAGTGAGAGGTTTTGGTGAAGCTGCAACATGATTGTGGCAAGTCCGAGGACGAATAGGCAAGCCGAACAATCACGTGCGAAGCGTACGATATTGTTTAATCTAGTTCCGAGGGTTCGGAGAAGTTTCCTTAATTCACTTGATTTCAATGCAAATTCATTTTTAGTTAGGAATTTTAGCATCCAAAGGCACCTGACCGACTGAATGTCCTTCGCGAGCAACGACAACAGATGGGTCGGCCATCGCTACCGACGATGTCTACTGTGTGTCGTACAGCGTAGCGGGCGAAGGGACGAGTCGGATCCCAAAGCAGTGGGTCTCATAGAAGCCACATTAAGGATTCACTGCAGCTTTACTCTTCGTTCTGTGAGGACGAGTTATCCCTTCAACTGGCAGTCTTCAAAGGTACAAATTCTCGCGCCTCATGATAGTTTAGAAGCGCGTTAGATGGGAGTGAGGAATGTGCGATCGGTGCCGTGGGGCCGGAGTTCCCAGAGTCGACCTCACTTTTTTCCCGCTTCCCAGACAGTTCACTGTTCGAGTATGTCGGTAGGCTGATTTGGAGCGCGGGTGGCTGGGGCGGTGTGAGCTTGCACCTAGACCAGCCATAATACCCTCCCCCCGATGTGGCATTTGTTATGACTCGAATAAAGCGTGCCAATCCCTTGTGTTGGCCCAACACAGCTCCTGAGTGGGCCAAGGTGGGAACGACGGAGACCACTATTGTGCTGAAGGACGCAATTGTGACTTGAGCCTTGATTTGTTTATAATAAAACAGACCTGTACAACATCTGCCTCGCTCTTTGGTCCCACACCCACAAAAATCTACTGATAAGTCAAATCAGGGCGGGTGAAAACGGGCGTTGGTGCAGTGGCTGACAATTTTAAACGATGCGCCTACGAGTGCCACACGTGTGATAGTTCTAAGCCTTACATCAGTCTTCATAGGGAAATCCTGGATTTTCCATGAAATGGTTCCCACTACAGCCAAATTAGCAGGCCAGCTGCAGGCTGACTCTCAATCTGAAAGAAGACGAATCTATCCCGTAAATTGGCAGCTTACTCATCTGCACACAGTACGACTGTGGTCATATATGACTTAGACGGATCGTATTGCCTAGCACGTGACGTGCGTCAGCGGACCAATTCTCTTTCCAGCGACGGGGGATGAATAATGAAGGTCAATGAACTGCCTGTGGGCCTTGTGTGTGTGTGTGTGTCGCTCGTGCCCCCTAAACGGGCCACGTGGTAGATGCGTTGGACCAACACGGGGGCCACATCAGCGCACGGCATGCGTTATTCGGGTTGCTCTCCGCTAACAAATGCCGAACATGGGAGGTGTGGTGGCACGCCTAGGGGCGGCTAGGACTTAGAGGACCCGGCCGCGCCAGCCACCTGCGTCCTCTCCCGCCTCCGGTCTTCTTGACGCTGTCTTGACACCGGGCTAAGGTGGGGGAGGAGAGTGCGGTAGCTGCAGCGCACGGCTACTATTACTTAAAATTAATTCACGCGCAAGTCACCGTCCTTGCTCCATCCTTCCATGGAGCGTACGGTGGACATCGTCGGACTACGACGGTCGAACTATCGTGGGTCGCCCACTCCCACATCAGGTGACTGACCGGCTCGAACAGTGGTCTGATTGTGGGGGTGGGGGAGAGAAGTAGGTCGAGAGCTGAGCGCATTTTCTTCACCATAAACAATCTGACGCACTTGAAACTATCACGGTGCGCTAAAAGCCGTGGCTTGGAAGGTTGCCAACTGACGGGATAACTCGAACTGCGTGGTCAGCCCAGTGTGTTTTTTTGTGGAGTGGCTGACTGGCTCCTTCTTAATGTGGTCTTTATGGCACTCCCACTCCGTGGGATTCGAGCCAGGTGTGGTGGTACGCCTAGGGGCGGCTCCGGCCGCGCCAGCCACCTGCGTCCTCTCCCGCCTCCGGTCTTCTTGACTAAGTCATGACACCAGGTTCAGGTGGGGGAGGAGGAGAGAGTGCGGAAGCTGCAGCGCAAGGCTACTATCACTTAAAACTAATTCACGCGCAAGTCACCGTCCCTGCACCACCCTTCCGTGGAGCATGCGGTGGACATATTCGAAATCGACGGTCGAACTATCGTGTGTGTGCCCCCTAAACGGGCCACGTGGTAGATGCGTTGGACCAACACGGGGGCCACATCAAGGCACGGCATGCGTTATTCGGGTTGCGCTCCGTTAACAAATGCCGAACATGGGAGGTGTGGTGGCACGCCTAGGGGCAGCTAGGACTTAGGGGACCCGGTCGCGCCAGCCACCTGCGTTCTCTCCCGCCTCCGGTCTTCTTGACTGTCTTGACACCGAGCTCAGGTGGGGGAGGAGAGAGTTCGGTAGCTGTAGCGCAAGGCTACTATCACTTAAAACTAATTTATGCGCAAGTCACCGTCCCTGTACCACCCTTCCGTGGACATCGTCATAATCGACGGTCGAACTATCGTGTGTGCGGGTATAGGGGGTAATAGAGGTATCAACACACAGATAGCATGTGGTCGCTCCATTTGTCTCGTACAGGTGGTGAATGCTCCTGTTGCCGTCTGTAACTGGTACCCAACTGTCACCTATGGCTCCTCGTAGCTGGACTTTTCCCATCGGCCATACCCCGGGTCACCGTCACGACCGGCGGGCTAAATCAGATGAGGGTCTCCGGTGCTGTGTGCCTCCACACCCGGTATGTCTGACTCCCGAACTTCCCACCTCCCTCTCAAAAATTCATACAGTGCGGGCAATAGCAACCCCGTAAGCGGCTCAGGCTAAATCGGGTCCCTGTCCAACTAAAACCAAAACCATGACCCATAGTAGAATTCAGCAGCCGTCTCGGATGTCCCAGCAGCCATATTTAGGGACAGCACTGCTTGCCCTCTCGCGGAGTAAGGGCTAGAAAAGGTGCCCTAAACACATGTTTGGTCTCACGTCTTCTGCAGCCGGACGCGGCTCGCAGATCACAAAATACGCGGTCGTAAAACTCAAACAAAACAACTATACCCCCATCCTCCGCGCCATGCTCTCCGGGTTGCTCGGGTGAGTCTGCTCACACTAGCAGGCTGGAATGTTTGTTCCCTTTTAGACAATCCGAGGAGCAACCGGGCGGAACGGAGGGCGGCGCTATTCGCTCGGGAACTGTCACACTACAAGGTGGACATTGCTGCTTTCAGTGAGACCCGATTCTCTGAGCAGGGTCAGCTGGAGGTGGGTGCCGGCTACACCTTCTTCTGGAGCGGCCGGTCAAATTCAGAGCGACGCGACGCCAGTGTTGCCTTTGCCATCCGAAACGACATCGTGGGACGTCTGTTTTGTCTGTTGCAGGGTATCAATGATCGTCTGATGAGTCTCCGCCTGCCTCTTCGGAGAGACAAGTTCGCCAACATCATCAGCGCCTACGCTCTATCAATGACGAGTTCCGATGCGGCGAAGGACGAATTCTATGAGGACCTGCACGCCCTCCTGGCGACTGTGTCAAAGGCGGACAAGTTAATTGTCCTTGGTGACTTCAAAGCCCGTGTCGGGACAGACCACGCTGTCTGGCAGGGAGTTCTGAGGCCTCACGGTCTCGGTAGCTGCAACGATAACGGCCTCCTTCTTCTACGAACCTGTGCGGAACACCGCCTCCTGTTGACCAAAACCTTCCGCCTTCCGACGTGAGAGGAAGCCACATGAATGCACCTTCGGTCGCGGAGCTGGCAGCTGTTGGACCATGTTCTCGTCCGGAGGTGAGATAGACAGGACGTACTGGTGACCAAAGCTATCCGCGCTGCCGATGGTTGGACGGATCACCGCCTCGTCATCTCCAAGATGAGGCTCCGACTTCAACCTTAACGAAGACCCCAAGGTAAGCGACCATCAGGTAAGTTAAATACTCTTTTGTGAAATTTACCTGCTCACTCCTTTGGTTTCAGCAACCAGATAACCCAGAAACTGGAGGACCTGCATACTCCAGATGCTGTCAACTGCGAAATTTTATCCAGTTCACCGCCCTCGAAGTCCTCGGAGGCGCAGGCCGTCAACACAACGACTGGTTTGACGACAATGACGATGACATCAGCAACTTACTCGGGGAGAAGAATCGACTACACAAAGCCTATGTGGACCTTTGGACTGACGTCACCAAAGCAGCCATCTTTAGATGTCTTCGCCTTGTACAGCAGCGGCTGCGGGAGATGCACGACACCTGGATGTTCCGAAACGCTGAGGAAATCCAAAGGTATGCGGACCGCAATGAAATGAAAAACGTCTTCAAAGTCATCTACGGCCCCTGCATCAAGGGAACCGCACCACTGCTCAGCTCTGACGGCACAACGATTCCGACAGATAAATCCCATATCCTGAAGCGCTAGGCCGATCACTTCAGAAGTGTCCTTAATTGCTCATCAGCCATCTATAATGCTGGCATTGAACGGGTCCCTCACGTGGACACGAACAATGACTTGGATCTGCCGCCTTTCCTACCAGAAACCATCCGGGCCGTGCAACAGATTTCCAGCGGGAAAGCAACGAGATCCGACGCATTCCCACCGAAAGTCTACAAGCACGGCGGGCCCCGGCTGATGGCAGAACTCGCAACACTTTTTCAGGAAACGTGGCACCAAGGACAAGTTCCTCGGGATTTCAAAGACGCGACCATCTTCCATCTCTAAAACGGAAGGGGAACCGGCATCTCGTTGCTCAATATCATCGGGAAGCTTTTTGCCCGTATCTTTCTCAATCGTATGAACGGCCACTAGGCAAGGACTGCTTCCAGACTTCCGAAGACACCGCGGAACAACCGACATGATCTTCATCGCCCATCAACTACAAGAGAAGTATCAGGAGATTCCAACCCAACTCTACACTACCTTCGATGATCTTACGAAAGCCTTTGACACGGTGAATTACGATGGACTGTGAAAAGTCATGCAGGAATTCAGCTGTCCTGAGTGGTTCACGCACATGGTGTGTCAGATTCATGGAGGGATGACAGCGCTAGTCACTGACAACGGGACGGTATCCGAAGCATTCGCGGTGACCAACGGAGTTAAACAGGGCTGCGTACTGGCTCCCATCGTCTTCAGTCTCACGTTCTATGCCATGCTGATGGACGCCTCCTATTATGAGCGCCCTAGATTCGCATCGCCTACAGAACTGACTGGCATCTTCTCAAAAGTCGGCGTACGCAGGCCCCAACGCGACTGTCTACGACTAGTCCATGACTTGCTTTTAGCGGATGACTGCGCCCTTAACACCGTGACGGAGGAGGACATTTAAAGGAGCATGGACCTCTTCGCCGCAGGCTGCGCTCATTTTGGATTAACAATCAATACAGCCAAAACGGTGGTCATGCACCCATCGCCGCCCAGCGCGGAATACAATGCTCCCGAATCAATGTCAACGGCGCTCAACTCAAAAATGCGGAAACCTTTGCTTATCGGAGGAGTACGCTGTCACGCAACACGAGAAGCGACGACGAGGTTGCTCAAAGGATCACCAAAGCTAGTCAGGCCTTCGGCCGGCTCCGTGTGGAATCGCTACGGTATTTACTTGAGTACCAAACTGAAATGTACAAAGCCATCGTCTTGACCTGGACCGTCTACTCAAGCCAAGCCAGGAAACTGAATCACTTCCATCTCAGCTCCCTCCGCAGAATACTGAAGCTGAGATAGCAAGACAGGATCCCGTACACGGAAATCTTGGAGCAGACCGGAATCCTCAGCATCCTTGACATGCTGTGGTAAGTGCAACTTCGGTGGAGCGCCCCTGGTGAGAATGGACGACGAGCGACTACCCAAACGACTTTTCTATGGAGATGTCGCAAAGTGTGCTTGCCGACATGGAGGTCAAACACGATGCCACAAGGACACTTTGAAGAAATCTCTGAAGCAGCTGTAAATCAACTAGGTCACCTGGGAGGACCTCGCCCAGAATAGACTGACATGGAGTAGATCCCGTGAAGACTAATGCACTCATCTATTAGGTCAACCTGATCGCGGCTGCGAAGGCCAAAAGGGTGGTTCGCAAGTCACAAGCACTGCGAATCAACACCGACAATGCACAAGCCCTGCCAACGTGCCCACGCTGTCCACGCACATTCCGCGCGCGAATCGGCCTGGTCGGACATCTTCGAACTCAATGCAACAACAATCCCCTAACATACATCTCTGCCGCACCTGCCTCAGACCCCACGACGACGAGGATCATCCCAACCACTGATAACAACTTTATCGAGGCCCTGCCGCCCATGATCACCGACACCATCCCCCCTCCTCCACCCGGTGCGCCGATCACGGCAACGAACACCACCTGCCCCACTCCCACCAACCCAGTAGCCACCTCCGACTACCTGCCACCTGCTTCCTCCACCAACACCTCCCCCAGTATCAGCGATGGGGACTCGGTACTAACCTGTCGTCATTGCCATCGCAAATTCACCTCACACATCGGTCACCTGCGAATCCATCGCACAGAGACCGGCGAACCACTGCCAGGAGCACCAACATGCACCCTCAGCACTCGACTCAACTGTCCGCACTGGCCATGCACTTTCACACACCACATGGGCCTATTAGGTCACATGCGTCTCCATGAAAACCTGCGGTAGAAAACCGCCGGCTATACCACATTATATCTCTCCTCATCAGCCTCTTCAACTCAGATGATCACACGCAACACCCCACAAAACATGCTCTCAGCCTGCATAGCTGATTAAGAGGTAGGCACGATCCTCGGCTCCTTCTCCATGTGGCTCCTCTGTTCCATGTGTGATCTGAGCTTGAGAATATCACTGGGCGAGGAGCGCCATGGGTTTGAAGGTTGCCAACTGGCAATTACACTCAGACCTCGCAGTCAGTTCAACGTATGTTGCGAGGAGTGACTGACTGGTGGTCTGAGAGTCAGGCTACGGTGGCTCCTTGTTAACGTGACCTCTGGCTATTTAACACATGTGAGCTGTGGGCCTTTCAACACCCTGTTGTGTGAAATCCTGGTGCTCGTGTTTGGGGGCCAGGTCGTGTCAGTAGCACACGTAGACGAGGTCACCAGCAGCTGCGCCCACTTCCGCATCAGACAACTGACCGGCTCGGACGGTGGTCTGATCGTGGAAGTGGGGGAGAGAGTGAGGTCGCAAGCTCAGCGCATTTTCCTCCCGATAAACAAAAACCTGACGCGCTTGAAACTATCACGGTTCGCTAAAAGCCGTGGCTTGGAAGGTTGCCAACTGACGGGAACACTCGGACCACGTGGTCAGCCAAATGTGTGTTTTGTGTAGAGTAACTGACTGGCGGACTGAGAGTCAGGCTGCAATGGCTTCTTCTTAATGTGGTCTCGATGGTACTGCCACTCCGTAGGATCCGAGCCAGGTGTGGTGGTACGACCAGGGGTTGCTCCGGCCGCGCCAGCCACCTGCGTTCTCTGACGCCTCCGGTCGTCTTGACTCTGTCATGGCAGCGGGTTGAGAGTTGTGGTTTGTGGGAGGAGGAGAGCGTGCAGTAGCTGCTGCAGCGCAAGACTACTATCACTTAAAACTAATCCACGCACACGTTACTTTCCCTGCACCACCATTCTGTGGAGCATACGGTGGATATCGTCGGACTACGCCGGTCAGACTGTCGTCGTGTGTGAATTGAGCCACGTTTTGAGCTGGCCTCTTCTACGCCTCCAGACGGACAGTAGCGCGTGATCGGGGGCATAAACATTGAACGCACGCGATAGACGAGTAAAATCGTGCCTAAAACACATATCCTCGTGATGTTAAGGCAACGAGTGTGGACTGGCTCATTGGACATGAAGTCGGGTTATCTCACACCGATGACGGTACCCAGACAACAACGGTCAAACATCTTCATTAATCGCTCACCTTCCATGCGGCGAGCCCAGCACAGTCGCATAGGACTGACCAGATGGATACTTAGCCAAAGCGAATTCTTTTGGAGACGGCGACATTGTACCGGGTTAATAGGCAGTAAAGATTGCAAAAACCCCGATATCAGCATCGCTTAAGGAGACGATGTTGTCCTTACTCTGTCTATTTGGTAGCAGCCTTGTCCCAAGATATATGAAACTGTCTACCCCAAGACGAAAGTTTAATTCCGAAGAACGCCCAATTCGGATCAGGAATACAGTTCGAGGACACTTCAAACCTTTTCAGCATTTACGGATAAACCGGTTGATTTAGAAATCTTATTCAGCCACGACACCACATAGTGCATGTAACGAAAACTTAATGCTCACAGGGCGATATCGTCAGTTTAACTGAGGTCAGTCAGCCAAAACCCAAGCGGAAATTCAACGCAGTTATAATCTTGTAGGGCACTTTCAAGAATGCAGCCAATGGTGTAGCTGAACGGGACTGGCGACAGAAGAACTCTGCCCAATGCCAATGGCTGGGTGTGTAGTGGCAGGGATTAGGCCTAGATCAGACCGATTTTTATCGGTATACTGTCTGATTTTATTTTCTACTGCCTAGACTCGCCGCGGACAGAATATAAAATTGCCGTATATTCAACAAAGCAGAGGGTCGTGGGTTGATGTAAGCCATGGCGGAATACGAGAACGTGCGGTAGCATAGCTATTCGGTTGATGCATCCATCTACAGCTCGGAACCTCGCTTATCTGGGCCTCGTCCTAGGGCACGCACTCTGAAACCACCTGTGACGTCGATTAAATAAGCCACGGTAGTTCTCGCACTTTGTTTTATAGCCCTTCTTGAAGACAGGCACAGGGATGTTCGATCCCAGTCGTCAGGACCGAACTCATCTCCCAATGATTGTTCGATCATCTCCAAGCCAGGACGCTAGTGCAAGCACAATACTTGCAGACATCAGTATGGTTGTACTTTCTCGCCTTGTTCTAAACAGCCTCAGTATTGCATCGACTATTTCCTCTTGAGAAGAGGGGTCACATGACATTGCATAGGTTGGGACAGGGAGAGAGCTGAGTGGACCACTGAAGTTGAAAAGGCGGTCGAAGTGCTGACTCCAGAGTTAAACCCATCGCTAACAGTCACCAAGTACAGGCCGGCCGCCACTAATTGGACGAGTAATATGACAGTTTTATTGTCAGCGAAGTTGGCGCAGTTATATGGAGGTCATAATTTCAATCGACTAGTTTCTGGGTCATCGCTAGCCAAAGTTTTCATAATGTTTTCCAGCTGGCGGAAATAATCGTCTTTGCAGGACACGGCCCCAGCTTTCTGGGAAGAGTTCAGACCGAAAGAAGACATTCGTGTCATACTGACTAGTACTGCGCGAATTAAAATTTTGGGTAGAGGAGTCCAACAACGTTCGTATGTTTCAGCATCCAATACGTGTCTGGCTCCGATTGCGTAGTCCAGTTCACATACCATTCGCCGTATCACCTGATAAGGGTTGTCGTACGCGTGGGTTCACGTGTGAATTTGAGTACAGCCGTCCACAGCAGCCGTTCGGATTGTTTGTCTACGGTGGGCTCCTTTAAGAGTTGGGCTCACAAATATAATTAGAAGGCAACGACAACGGGCGCAAAAAAACAAAGGCGAAATATCTGCCAGTATCGCTCAAATAGCCAAGTATGTCTCAGAATTACTGGAGACGTCAACTTGTGGGCATGGCGACGTTAGACAGCACGAACACTAATTAACATGCTCATAAAGAAAACTTATTTCCTTCCGAAGTCATTGCAATGGTTGTTTAACGACTAAAAACCGATACAAAAGAACTCGAGATCGCTGGTAGGCAGGTGTGCTTGTCTCGACTACACAGTCGAAGGATTTGTATTACCCGATAGGAATGGCAGAAATTGTATCATTTCGAATTTTAGGTCGCTCCCACACCAGCCACAGGCGCCTGCACGCCAAGAGGTCCTAAGGTAAAATCAGGTCTGTGTTACACAATCTCATCAGCTCCCAGTTGGGTTTGAACTTCTGCGGCTTAGGCTGCAACCCACTTAGCGCGTGGCAGTTTAGGAATAAGGGTTGAAAAATAAGCATACCACCAGGAAGAGGAAGACACGAAACTAACCTGAAATCCTTAGCCGGATGCGTAAGGGCCGACAGGTGTAGGGTAGCAAAACTAGATTCCTAAATAGAACCTGCGTTGGATTCGTACAGATTTTTAGTTATGACCCCGATAGACACCTGCAACCTCATACAAAGAAATGCGCACATGGTCCAACCCAGTAATTAGCAGGACCATCCAACTAGTCGCTGTTGATAAATCAGGTAAACTGGTTCCTGCTTATTAGCAGATATTTGTCACGAGTGTGGCTGACTGAGAAGTACACAAGCCTTACGAAATTGCTACCTCCGATTCCTGTTTTCCTCGGTTTACCTCCGATAATGATTTTCGCCACAGAACTGATTGCCGGAACAAAACTGCTGTTACAAACAGTAAAACGATAAACATTGGCGGCAAAGGCAAGGGAGGCTGTAATTGCAATTTTTGGCTTATTATCCGCAACAGCCAGTCATACTCAACCCCAGGTGGAGCACCATCTACCTACTCTACTACTAGCCGCCGTGGGGCTGTTGGCAGAGCTCGAGAGTGAGTCTCAAGATAGAACCGGACGAGTAAGTTCCGTTAGCGATCAGTGAGCTTTCATCAACGAATGCAAATTAAAATGTTTGTTCTAGGACACCAATTCGAACAGGTTTTGACGCCACAAAGGCTGATATACATAGTTTGGTTGATGATACTGGAGAGTTAGTCGATGAATGAAGTCGTGGTCATGGATCCCGAATAACTGGCGTTTTAACGTGTCCGGTAAGAAAATTTGATTATAAATTCAAATAGTTCAGTAATTTGCCTTGAAACAGTTATATGAACTAGATTGCGAAACGGAAGGCAAGTATTGTAAGTATGGCAAATGCTATTTTGACAATATACCCATTGAGAAAAGCTTGACGTGGAAAAGGTACCTGCGATTTCAAACGGCGAAGACAGAACGGTTGCAAAAATTTCTTTGCTTGCTCCACACGCTCGCGCTCAAATTGGCTTCTGTTGGGCAGAAGAACAGAATTTACGGGAGAATTTTCACCGTCCTTGGCACTTTCTGCCTCCCTTGACTGTTTTGACTTCGCTGGGGTGGGCTCTTCAGAAGTCGACTTCCCCATTAAGTGGAATATTCGCTTTAGGTGCTCTGAATTGTTCAGAAACAAATTAGGCGTGACGAAAGCTAGAAGGGAGACGAGTTCCATCAAATTGTTCTGGAGCGGGGTCCCGGTCAGCAAAAGGCGACGTTGAATCTGGAAGCTGGAGATGGTTTTATAGCGCTGAGTGGTCATGTTTTTCAACATATGGCCCTCGTCAAAAATGCCGTAGCGAAAATCGACACGTTTCATCAAGGCACGATCTTCTAGGGTGCCCGTCGCCACGTTGTAGCTAGGGAGAACAGAACAGATTATATAATAGCGAGACAAAGAGAGGGGTGTATGGATGATGGAACTGTAATTACCTCGTTAGCAATATATTGAAGTCGGGTTTGTTGCCGCTTTCGTAAATTTCAATCGCATTGCCTTGCGCTGATCAGCCGCACCCTGGTAGACGAGCACCTTTAACTGAGAACACCAGTTGTGCAGTTCTCGCTTCCAATTGTCAACTGTTGAGCTTGGACAGACAATGAGGTGCGGACCACGTTCTCCGTTCTCCCAGAGATAGGCCAGAAAGGCGATAGCCTGTACGGTTTTTCCTAGACCCATTTCGTCAGCCAGAATGCCATTGACGTGCTCTTCATGCAATATTCGGAGCCAGTTTAGACCAACCAGTTGATATGGTTTTAGTTGGCGCCTATAAATAGGAGATGTCGGGCGTGAGTAAGAAAAGGGGAAGTGACGAAATACTAGAAGCGTAATAACCGAAAAATACGCTTCGTGTATAAATTCCAGCGGAAAATAGAAGGAGCGTTTAAGTGGGGGCAAGCATCATCAGAGAAGTCACTTTAACCCGTAACATTTTAAATAGCGAGCTTCTGGTGAGCATACACAGCCTAAGAGTCACCCGGAATATGCGCACTGTATGGAACAAGCGATTTGGGAGACGGCGTGATGATAAACTTTAAGGAAACAAAAGAGCACACTGTACTATGCGTTTGGATGAATAACGGCAGGTAGCAGCAACGTGAAGACTAGTCATCACACTACCATGACTGAGGGAACGAGCAGTTCAAAATGTAACAATGAAAATTTCATCTCTATTAATGTCGCGCACCTACCAGAAAAAGTTATCAGACCTCAAATTAGCAGGCGAAATTTTAAAAAAAGATTCAAACGCCTATGTAAAGCGCTAAGGCTGCACGTGTCTGCAGTCAGTGAAGGCATACAAAGCGTCAGTGAACAGGTCATCGAAGAATATCAAGGACACCGTAAACGACCACACGCGGTGGCGCGGGAAATATTGCGGTGAACCCGAAATTAACCAGACGGAGTCGGATTTTGAGGAGTCCTGGTTGGACTAAAACCTGTAAATACGTACTTGAGCCCTGGTTTGGTAGGTATTCAGATTTAAAACGTTCCGTTCATATTACATAGACCGGAATATGCATGTGTGTTAAGAGCAGTACAGAATTGGCTTAGAAACAACTTTAGAAAGACCGCAGCCTTACAGTGGATGTAGAATGACAGGCTGCTCGCGTAGAATATCCATTTTTTCCTTGCGGAGGAACCCCTCGGAGTCACCCTTTGCATCAGTCGTCTCGGAGATCGGAAGATTGACACAATCCGCAAGGAGATTCTTTAAACGCCCTAAAACTCGGAGGCTTATGTCTTCACAACTATTCAAGAGGGATGAGAACATTGACCGAGTATGCATGAGCTCCTTAAAGGAGTCAATGAGGTTGGTAGAAAGATGTCTAGTGGAGTCCAACCGCAATTTCAAGTCTGTCGAATTCTTGAAGGGTCTGAGGTTAATGATGATTTCGGCAGTCTTTTGGGAGCAGCCAGGCATGAGTGACAGTTCTTCTGCGGGTGCCTCATTGAAGAACGACATGAGGAAAAGCCTCTCCTCCGAAGTTAGATCTAGGCCCTTAGGAGGAAAAAAAAGGAATTTTTTACATAAGACTGGTTTAGTCGAAACAGGCAAAGATGTACTTTATGTGCATAGAAAAAGAGGAAAGCACCATGGCATGTATCCTAACTTCAATGTGCAGCAGAGAAACCTAGCCCTAAGCATTCTAATAGCTTTAGTATTGCCAAGGATCAACGCATTGGGTCCATCTATTTCTAGTATCAGCGGCAGAAACAAAATCGCCTCAGAAATAATGACATAACGCGGATTTGATCGCCCAAACAAAGTCATGTAAGCCGACCAAGCTAAGCTAGTAAGCACTTATGAAAGGGTCGTACAACAAATCCAAAAGTGCTTTTTGAAAAGACCGCCAAAAGATAACTACTTTAAGGAAGAAATGCAACGACAGAACAGCTCTCAGCGTATATTTGGTAATGCAGACTTTCAACGACGAGATAAAGGCTTTGCTGATAAGCTTGGTAAGGTGGCAATTGAACTTCGTCAGTTGCTGAGAATCACTTCTGTAACTTACATCGTCAATATCGTCTTGTGAGGTTTGTTCTTGTTGCTCCTGCTCAGCAGCAGCGCCCAAATCATTTGCCTTTCCGCGGGTTTTCCTCCCACGTCGTCGGTTGGCTGCAAAAAAAAGAGCTTTTAAAAACATTTACGAGAGTCGGTGAGGAGAATAAATAAACCAAAAAATCCTCTACAAACTGAGTTCAAGCTCTAATCTTACCATTTGGAGTGCTGACAACGCCAACGCCCGCCATGAAGTTTGCGGCGGACTCTTCCACACCCTCACTAAGTTCGGCTTCCGATTTAGATGATCGAAGGACCTGCACGCGTGTATTCGCGGGACCCTGTAATTCTTTGGTCACATATTCCCGTTTTTTCATTTCAGCATCGGAAATACGATTACTGCGGAAAAATCTGTTGCCACTAGGCGGTTGGTAAGGCTGTTGAGTATTAGCGGTGGGCTGGTCTGGTTGGTCGTTTGCAGAGACTGAAGGCACAATAGCTGCCCTTGATATATTTGTCTCCGTAGCAACCTTAAGGAAGTAAAGGCAGAAATAAACAAACAGGCAGAGGTGTGATCGATAACCAAGCATCCTCATGATTTTTTATCGACACCTCTCCCACGAACGCAATCTTGCAGAAGAATCGAAATAAATTTAAACGAAAAAAGACCTACCCTGGGATTAGGTGCTAAATGCTGAACATCAGGATGTCGGGCAGTCTCCACAAGTGCTGCTGAAGAAATTGTTCTCGGTGTTACTGGCTAAAACGTGTACATTCGGAGACGATAATATAAGAAATGGTGGACAACTTTATGAATGTAGAACAAGCTTCATGACAAAACCCACATCAAATTACGCCCGATTACGATGGTCGTTGCTAATCGGAACCCGTCTGGTAATCACGCAATTCGTAAAGCCTGCCTTCATTGCCCGTTAAACTTCGGATGTATAGGTAGTGAAACTTAAAAACTAAAATTAGGCAAAGTAACGGGAAGCATCTTATGATGGAACTGTCTAGTGGATCGAAATAACAGATGCTGGAGATGTTTCTATCCTCAGTCAGCAAGTTCTCAGCACACTGTTGACAAAATTAGGTTCAAACTTCATGACATGCCATCACCATCAAAAGGATAAAGAAATAGAAATACCTTCGTGTCACCGTAAACGGAGTGAGGAACTAAAGTGCGGAATGCGTCCGAGTTGCGTATGTAGTTCTTTTCTGTCACCTCAGCTGACTCAACAGATCCATCTTTGCCAACGATTACGCGTCGGTAATAACGATTTCCAGATCTCCGACTCGGGCGACCACGGACAAAGGGTGTGTTGATAAGTTCTGGTGCCTTTATGTTCGGAATAATCCTAGTCTTTTTCGGCTTTTTGAACTACAACCGCAAAAAAATAGAAAATGTTTAGAAGCAAAAAAACAGTTTTTTTCAATAGTATTTAGCGTAAAAAAAGAACACTGAACACCTAGGAAAGCAATAACCACTATAAATGAATGACAAGGCAGAAAAGCCAATAAGTTACCGAATTATTGTATACTGTATAACATAGTTACTAAATACTTAGCAGCAGAGGTTGCATATTCATTTACGGATGTGTTCGTATGCAGAAAATATGAGTCGCTAGGAAGGAGAATCTCAAAGTTCAAGCATTAACCTTTTGCTTCGGGTAAGAAGAGCAGCATTACAAAAACACTCCCAAACAATCTTCACTAGCAAAGCTCGCAAGCGAAACAATAGGAACGAATCCGAACGAGCGACAGTTCATATTTAAGCCTGGAATAGCTCTTACGTATAATAAACGCGTAAGAACGAATGTCATAATCAAAAGATTGTGTGCGTTTACAGAACAGTCTAAGTTATCAGCAAGCCTATTACTGGATAAATCTTCGTCTCTGACCATACTAGAAATTGGAAATTTACTAATTTTGCCTTTGGACCGGTTTTACCGGTTAGATAAGAGAAAAAACGACTTTATCCTCCACATAGAAAATGGGAAGCCATGAGCAGGGGCAAGAAGCTGCTTAGTTGTAAGCATCTAAGAGCATTCTCAGTCCAAACCTTGCAACAGCTTTCTGGGTAAGAAGCAGAGCACTTTGTAAACCTAGTACATCGGATTGTCGCTTTTTTCGTTAGTATTAAGGTGAACGAAGGAACTTTAGTTCCAACACGCCTAGAACTGTGTCACTCGGAAGTGAAATATATATGCATTTATAATGAACGCATAGAGACCGGTATCGCCGTTTTGAAGATAAAAGCATGTAGAAGGGATACCTCTACCAAGTATTTCAGCTAAATAATTAAACAGGCCCTAGTCGTTCTTGAAAAAAGGCTGGTTGCTCTAGTAGTTACCTTTAGGTGTCAAAACTAGACGTATTTTGCTTAGAGCTTCTTGTTGCTGCTTGTGCATCGCGTACAGTTCTTTGTATGTTTCTTCGAAGTTCAACAGATTTTTTGTGAAGCATTTGTCGATTATGCTACGCCTGAACGACGGGAAATGTTGCATAAGCGTTGAGATCTTAGTATGAGAATCTGCCCCCTCATAGGTGCGAATTCTGGTTTCGACCCTGGAAAGAAAATACAGTATGTTACATGCAATAGCGTACAAGAGAACAAATCGACTGTAAAAATAGACATCAAACATTGAGATGGCTAGGGGCAGTGACTCTTTGTGACTAAAAAGCCCTTGGTACCCACAACCCACGATGACTCCAAAACCGCTCCTTAAAATTGTGCCAATAACTATGGAGAGACTGCATATTTTGCTTAAGAACCAGATAAAATCGGCTTAGTGCGTTCTCCAAGGGCAAACAGATGTGTCTGAACAGTCGTGTGAAAGTGACGATTCAAGTGCCCGAATTCTACCAACAAATGCATTATATTATTACAGTGCGCGTCCAAAACAAAAAACGCCGCCTCTTTAGGGACATCATGGGGCCGATAAAACTTATAAATGGCAAAACTGTGGGCAGACAATAGACGGACTAGACAGGGAGCCTGGACCGAAAAAAGAAGGACCACTAAAAGCGAGCCACAACCCCTAAGCTGCCTCTGGTAAAAACCGACTATGAAAGACACCATAACGAAAGGTAAAGAGGCAAACTTGAAAGGCCTTCGTTAGCATGATCAAAGGTAAAATAACATGGTTTTACATCTCGTTCAGCGGCTTGTACGATCCCCGGGCGCGACCCTTCGGTTTGCCAACGCGGACATATGAGGAATAAGAAGGAACTTCAGGAACAGGAATGCTGGTAGGTGCTTGCGAGCTTCCGTGGTTTGTGCAATAGATTCAACCGCAGGGGTCGCGGGTTGAGGGACGGATGGCTCCGAGCCTTCGGCAAAAGCTACGAAAATAGTGTCGTTGAAGGAAGTGAACTTACAGTCTAAATTTACAATAAAGTGGGGTGCGGCCTCCGAATCTAAAAACAAGAGGGAACAAAGAGGCAGGAATGAATGTCGGAAAAAGAACTGTCTGAGGAGCTTCGCCCAAACGTCGTGCGACTACAGCGGCCAGGGAATATTGCCCAATTAAATGAATACTGTCAATACTACTAAGCCGTAAACAGTAGAAATATTTAGCAAATAAATAATGGATAACTGCTGGCCAAAAATGCGTATACATAAAGAAACAACTTCACCAGTAACAGATCTAATAATTTTAAAGCTTGCCTGTATCAATATTGAAGCTCTCCAAAAATGAGGTGGAACCGCACTGATCGGCGAAATCTTGGACCTCTTCCTCCATCCCTATCCTGAGCTAGGAGTGAAATTTAAAGCTTCAGGTGATTCTCGCGGATTTTTATCAGATTTAACTGTTGATCTAAAAGTCGGAATACGGGCCACTATCGAGTACCAGTCGAATCAGGCAGTTCCGAAACCGAAACCTAAAACCGTTAACTCTGCCTAATGACTAGTTTAAACAATATTTTTGCTTGCATAGCATTTTGTGCGTGATTGTTTTGTGAACAATTTGCAGCGTGTGGCTATACTTAAAGATACACTTTTTAACGTACGAACTGGCATTTTATCCATTAGCATAACGATTTGACGAAATGAATATTACCACTTGAAGTATTTTCAAAAGTATAACAGACTAATCAGAGGGAAAAAAATGTCTGGGCCTCCGAACGCAGGAAAAACTTCGCGACTACCGATATCATCTAATCTGTTTCTTCTGAAAGGTTGCGGTTATTAAATTGTAGCCGAGTGCTTAATTTTTCTTAAAAGAAGATACTTAACAGAGGATCTGCTAGCTTTGCTTAATATAATTTTTGAAACCCTCAAAAGAAGCACGAAACAACAAAAATCGTAATCCATGACAGGATGAACAAAATTACACGGGAAAGAAATAAGATTTGACTAACGCGTTGGTAGAGATTCTAGTAAAACACTATGATTGTTAACAGATAACCAACAATGCATTAATACGTCCTTGACGGAAGTAGTCTGTAGTGACCCAATCTGTGCGCATGTTGAACGCTGAACCTCTCGTGACTTCATACACGTGCGCATCATGGACCGTCTTTTTCTTGACAAGCGTGACTATGCAAACTAGTCAATCACACTCAAGGTTGACGCATTCAGGACCACGCTGGATGCCCTGTGATGACTCTGCACAGTTTCATATTGGGGCCACCACTCTCGCGGCAGTCGGACGTGCCCTAATCTGACTGCTAACTTCTTCCAAACGCTTCTCAGCTAACTCTGTACATAATACACTATGCACCACACTGGCGTCTTACTTCTTCTTTTCTTTATCGGAACCGGGCCAGATGATGACAGCGGTGATACGCCGTTTGAATTTAATCGAAAAAACTTTGAATCACCTTTTATAATCCTCAGTAGCCCTCTGCTAGTGCGTTAAGTTGTTCAAAAGGGAGACCGGTGTTCTTTATGTCACTTGAAGAATTTTTGTTGATATATATATGAAGAAACATTTAGAAAAGTACATGGGACAAAGTGAATATTGAGCTCAATCTTGATACGTGCATTGAAAAAGATTATAAGATGCTGGAAAAGGTGAAGTGGTGGAGAGCAAAATTCGTGAAGGGTCTGAAATACTATTCATACAAAAAGCAGATTTGATGCGTTTTTACGTACTATAGCTAAATACAGTCACATACGAAAAAGATCTCACAAAGACATACTGGTTCCCTGAGGAATCAGTACTGTGCTCACAGTTTGAATATTTCGCTTCAGCACAACAATAAGTAACTGCGTGGGAATGTTATTTTAGTTTATTTATTTATTGCCAGTTTACAGGCAAGATCAAAAAATATATATATTCAGTAGAGGGTTAAGCTGACGGTGAAAAACTCCTGATTGTTGTTTCAGGGTGTTTTCAGGGAAAAAAACTGCAGCTTATTGATTAATTAAAGTTCTGGACTGGGACGCGTTAACACAGGGTGCCGGTGAAGAACCTCTCCATTTAGTGTTATGGATCCGGTATTCTGCACCAGCAGGTGTGTCGGTGAGCGGCTGTTCGCTGTCGACTGAGAAATAAGCCGATTGAGGTCTGCAGAGCCAGTAATTTTTCCCCTCAGCATGAAGACCGGCACAGGATTCAGAGTCCGTGAACGCCATCAGAACAGAAGAGCTTCCAACAGAGTCAGCACCAAAAGTTTTCGAAGGTGTCCTGAATGTATAAAAAACTAGTGACAGTTCGCGTAAACAAGGGATAGCTTTGCTGAATTTTGATACTTCTAGGTAGCTATTCCAGATTGCTATAGCGTTTACCGAAAAACTGTCGGTATCTAACTGTGCGTGCCAAAGGAAGAAATAAAAATACATCTTGATGACTGGTGCGCCCGAGAGTGGTGGAGGTGCCTCAGAGATGTAAGGGGGTTAAATGTACGACTGTTTAGTAGTTTAAACAGTAAATAATAGTCCCTTCTGTAATCTACGAAAGCCATAGCGGGTCAAGGCTTGTAAGCTCACAGCGTTGTTGGTAGGACAGGTTTCGGTGATCTGAATAGAAAACTCTTTTTGTAAAGAAGTGCTGGACTGATTCTATCTTCTTCCATTCACTGGCGTGCTGGAGACTAAATAGAAACGAGCAGTATTCCAGACTAGGCCCTTGACATACATTTTATAGAGGCTGATTCTAATTTTGACGGTTTTAAAATTTCTGAGAATAAACCCAGTATTTTGGCGTGCTTTCAGAGACAATCAGGGCGCAGTGCTCTGACAGATTAAGACTACTAGAGTATGATATGCCCAGATCCTTTATAACTCCGGGCACGTTTTAGATCGTGACCGTCTATGCTTAGGTGGGGCTGATGGTTGTCGCCAATAACCATAACGGAGCACTGCCAAGAAAGGGAGAGCGCCATGTGCGACACCACTGAGCGAAGGCCTGAAGATCCGTTTTTAAGAGCTCAAAGCACGATGTTGCGATCAATCAGTTTATATCGATAGGCAACTTTTAAATCGTCAGCATACAGAAAGGGCCGACCATACTGAAAACAATCAAGAACATCGTTGACAAGAGGCAAAATGAAGCCGGAGCCGAGCACGTTGCCTGAATGACTCCGCTCCTCGACGGCGTGGGGTTTGGAATAACATCAGAAATAACCCGTTGTGCGAGCATTCAAATTAAGGAAAATATTGAGTTCGGAAGCGTTGCCTATGCCCGAAGGGAGGCGGCTTTCTAAAGCGGTAAAAGATCATGGTCGACGCGATCCAAAGAGCCTGAGTGAAATCGAAGTAGCGGTGTAAGTGCCAAAGCCGCTGTCTCTGGAGTGTAGCGCATGATCGAAAGAAGATCTGTCAGAGTGTCGCAAGATCTCGAGAAAAACCATGCTGAGCCACGTTTGGTAAGATATATATCTCTGTTAGGTGACGCATCGTCACCGATCTTTGATCAGGACTCGAGATCTTCGAGGACTGCTGAGAAACTCGGTTCGAGTTCAGTTCAGTTCAGTTATTATTTGAGATAGGCAAACACGCCTTTGAAATCTAATTTGAATCAGATATTTTTGAGGGAAGTTAGTTTAACTTGGCAGAAAACGTGCATTTGAAAAAGAAATAAATGATTATAATGTTGACGTTTTTAAATTTCTGAGAATAAACCCAGTAGTTTGGCGTGCTTTCGAGACAATCAGGGCGCAGTGCTCTGACAGATTAAGTCTACTAGAATATGATATGCCCAGATACTTTGAAACTTCGTGTACCTTTAGATCGTGACCGTCTTTGCTTAGGTTGGGCTGATGGTTGTCGCTAATAACCATAACGGAGCACTTGGGCCGAAAAAGTGAAAGGCGCCATGTGCGACACCACTGAGCGAAGGCCTGAAGATCCTATTTTAAGGAAACCCATGCTGAGCCACATAAAGTAGGTTATTCTCTGCTAGGTGCCGCATCATCTTGTCTTTAATCAAGTTCTCTAAGGTCTTCGAGGCTGCTGGCAATATATTTATTGGCCTAAAGTCGTCCACTGACGTCAGTACGACCGTGTTTGGGTATAGGCAGAATGTGCGATTCCTTCCATAAAATAGGGAAGATTTCACTTTAAGAGCAAGATTAAATATCTTATAGAGAAGGGACGGAAATATATCGTTTGCATCGGTCTTAAGAATGCTGACCGGGACGCCATCTGGTCCAGGACTGTAAGATTGACGAAAACGCCGAATAGCTACGGTCACGTCCCAAAGGGTAAAAGTTATGGTTTCGAGGACGTTACCGGTCCAAACCCGGATGTTAGGAAAGGGAGTGACAGTATGTTCACTTAACGTTCTAGACAAGAAAGCATCGAAACTATCAGCTGTCAACTTAGCGTCAGCTATAGGGTTGCCTTAGGTATCTCGAATTACGGGGTGCTGCGTTTTTCTCTGCGCTTGTTCCGTGCGCGAATAGTTTCGCAACATTCAACGAAGGTTTTTCGGCAAAGTTGACCTCATTAGATAGTTGTTTTTCGTCATACAGCCTTTAAGCCTCTTCAAAGATTTGTTGGATCAAGGGCAGGACACAAGTGTCGTTTTTGTAATTAAAACGACGGGAGAGTCTACGCAGTCTACGGTGGAATGATAAAGGTAGGTAGACTTCATCCTTGCCATTTATTATTTTCTTATGGGGAACAAAACGAGAAATGAGTGAACCTAGAACTTGGTAGAAAGTATAAGTACAAACATTCGTATCCGAACACACAAAGAAGTTAATCCAATCGTTGGAATTTAGGTGTGTTAGCAATTCTCTCATGTTTGCTGAACTGAAATCACGGAAAAAAATATATTTTTGGAAAACGTTTCAGCAGCCTCTAGTTCTAGTGTATAATGAACTATAGCATGATCAGAATTCCCAAGTGGATCTAAAGGTGACACTGACAATGGCTGACAACCTCTACAGAAAATAAAATCAAGTATGTTTGATCCTCAGGTGGAAAAATCAACTTCCTGGTCCCACGTGCCTATATCTATTGGCTTAATTAGGTCTTCGAAATTTGCAGGACCGGAAGTTGAAAACCAATGAACTTCAGGAAGATTGAAGTCACCTGCAATCAAGCATTACTTCAGATTTAAGTCAGTTGCGGTGTGAAATGCCTACGAGAGACAAAGATCGTAATCTTTGCTGACATTGAGTGGGCAATAGACACTTCCAATGAGTAAAGAGAAGTAAGCTTTTAATATCAGTTAATAATAG
>WEDG01006342.1:0-28045 GCA_017591395.1 Schistocephalus solidus | reverse complement strand
CCATCAAAGCTGTCTCTGTTGGATGAGATCCTTCTGGTGACCATTTCTACACACAAACCCACCTATTCCCCGCAATAGCTTACTTACCACCATCAAGGCTGTCTCTGTTGGATGAGATCCTTCTGGTGACCATTTCTACACACAAACCACCTATTCACCGCAATAGCTTACTTACCACCATCAAGGCTGTCTCTGTTGGATGAGATCCTTCTGGTGACCATTTCTACACACAAACCCACCTATTCCCCGCAAAGCTTACTTACCACCATCAAGGCTGTCTCTGTTGGATAAGATCCTACTGGTGAACATTTCTACAAACAAAACCACATATTCACCGCATTAGCTTACTTACCACCATCAAGGCTGTCTCTGTTGGATGAGATTCTTCTGGTGACCATTTCTACACACAAATCCACCTATTGACCGCAATAGCTTACTTACCACCATCAAGGCTGTCTCTGTTGGATGAGATCCTTCTGGTGACCATTTTTACAAACAAACCCACCTATTCCCCGCAAAAGCTTACTTACCACCATCAAAGGCTGATCTCTGTTGGATGAGATCCTTCTGGTGACCATTTCTACACAAACCACCCTATTCACCGCAATAGCTTACTACCACCATCACGGGCTGCTCGTTTTGGATGAGATCTTCTGGTGACCATTTCTACACACAAACCCACCTATTCCCGCAATAGCTACTCACCATCAGGCTGTCTCTGTTGGATGAGATCCTTCTGGTGACCATTTCTACACACAAAACCACACCTATTTCACCGCAATAGCTTACTTACCACCATCAAAGGCTGTCTCTGTTGGATGAGATCCTTTCTGATGACCATTTCTCACACAAACCCACCCTATTCACCGCAATAGCTTACTTACCACCATCAATTCTGACTCTGTTGGATGAGATCCTTCCTAGGGTGACCATTTCTACCAACAAACCCACCTATTCACCGCAGTAGCTTACCCACCACCATCAATTCTGCTTTGTTGGATGGGATCCTTCTGTGACCATTTCTACACATAAACCCACCTATTCACCGCAATACGCTTACTTACCACCGTCAATTCTGCATCTGTTGGATGAGATCCTTCTGTGACCATTTCTACCACACAAACCCACCTATTCATCGCAATGCCACTTTACCACCACATCTGACTCTTGTTGGATAAGATCCTTCTGGTGACCATTTCTACACACAAAACCCACCTTTTTCACCGCCATGGCTTACTTACCACCATCAATTCTGACTCTGTTGGATGAGATCCTAGGTGACTATCTACACACAAAACCCACCTGGTTTACCGCAGTAGCTTACTTTATACCATCAGTTCTGACTCTTTGGATGAGATCCTTTCTGGTGACCATTTCTACGCACAAATCCCACCTATTTCACCGAAATACCCTTACTGTACCACCATCAGTTCTTGACTTGTTGGATGAGATCTACTGGTGACCATTTCTACACACAAACCCACCGTTCACCGATGATAGCTTACTTACCACATTCAATTCTGTCTCTTTTAGATGAGATCCTTCTAGTGACCATTTCTGCACACAAACCTACCTATTTCACAATGGCTTACTTGATCATTACAGTTCTGGCTCTGCTGGATGGGATCTCTGGGTGAACATTTCTTTTAGACACGCAGACACCTGTTACCGTGATTGCCCGACTTACTACAATCGATTCTGACGCGTTTGGATGAGGTCTTCCGGTGACCGTATCTGCACACACACCACCTGTTCGATCGCAATGGCTAATTTACCACCATCACTCTAGACTCTGTTGGATGAGATCGGCTACTGCTGACCGTTTCTACACACAAACCCACCTATTCACCAGATGCGCTAACCACTACAATCAGTTTGCTCTTTTGTTTTGGATGAGGGATCGCTTCTGGTGACCGTTTTCTACACACAGACCTATCTATTCACGACGATAGCTTTGCTTTTCCCATTAAATTCTGACTCACGGGTGGATGGGAGATCCAGTTTGGAGCGTTTCTGCACAAAACCACCTATTCACCCGCAGATACTTACTTATCACCATCAGATCCTCACTCTGTTGGATGAGTCCTTCTGGTGACCATTTCTAAACACTAAACCTACCTATTCACTGACAATAGTTACTACTACCATCAATCTGATTTCGTTGGATAAGATCCTTCTGGTGACCATTTTCTACCCAAACAAAAGCCCTATTCACCGACATAGCTTACTTCACCACGAATCAATTCTGCTCTCTTTGGATGAGATCCTTCTGGTGAACATTTTACACAAAACCTATCTATTCAGGCAATAGATTACCAACACCTGATCAAATTCTGAACTCTGTTGGATGAGATACTTCTGCGTGACCATTTCTACACACAAACCCACCTTTTCACCGATGGCTCATTACCACCATCAATTCGGCTCTGTTGGATGAGATCCTCTGGGCTGACCATTTCTACACCCAAAACCCACCCTATTCACCGCAGTAGCTTACTTACCACCATCAATTCTTGACTCTGTTGGATACGATCCTTCTAGTGACCATTTCACACACACACACATTCACCGCGATAGCTTACTTACCACCATCAATTCTGACTCTGTTCGATGAGATCCTCTTCTGGTGACCATTTCTACACAAAACCCACCTATTCACCGCAATAGCTTACTTACCACCATCAATTCTGACTCTGTTGGATGAGATCCTTCGTGACCATTTCTACATACAAACCCACCTATTCACCGCAGCATAACTTCACACACCACTCGAATTCTGACTCTGTTGGACGAGATCCTTCTGGTGACCATTTCACTATGCAAACCCACCTTTTCACCGCAATAGCTACTTACCATCAATTTCTGACTCTGTGCGGGATGAGATCCTTCTGGTGACCATTTCTACACACAAACCCACCTATTCACTCGCAATAGCTTACTTCACCACAATCACATTCTGACTCTGTTGGATGAGATCCTTCTGCTGACCTATCACACAAACCCACCTATTCACCGCATAGTAACTTACTTACCACGATCATTCTGTCATCTGTTGGATGAGATCCTTCTGGTGACCATTTCTACAGCTACAAACCCACTCTATCTCACCGCAATAGCTTACTTAGCACATCAATTCTGACTCTGATGGATGAGATACTTCTGCGGTGACCATTTCTATTCACAAAAGCCACCTATTCACCGCAATAGCTTACTAACCACCATCAATTTCTGACTCTGTTGGATGAGCTCCTTCTGGTGACCATATCTACACACAAACCCACCTATTCATCTGCAATAGCTTGCTTTCACACTATCACATCTGACTCTGTTGGATGAGATCCTTCTGGTTGACCATTTCTACACACAAACCCGCCTATTCACCGCATATAGCTAACTTACCACCATCAATTTCTGTCTTTTGTTTGGATGAGATCGCTTTACTGGTGACCATTTCTGCACACACAAACCCCATCTATTCACCGCAATAGCATGTCTTCACACATTAAATTCTAACTCTGTTGGATGAGATCCTTCTGGTGAACACTTTCTACACAAAAGCCCACCTATTCACCTGCATAGCTTACTTACCACCATCAATTCTGACTCTGTTGGATGAGAGTCCTTCCGGTTACCATTTCTGCACACAAAAGCCACCTATTTCACCGCAATAGCTTACTTACCACCATCAATTTTTGACTCTGTTGGATGAGATCCTTCTGGTGACCATTTCTGCAGCACAAACGCTATCTCACCGCAGCAATGGCTTGCTTGCCACCTCAGATTCTTGACTCTGTTGGATGAGGATCCTTCTGGTGACCATTTTCTGCACAAACCCACCTATTGACCGCGAGTAGCTTTGACTTACCATCAATTCGTGACTCTGTTTGGATGAGACCCTTCTGGTGACCATTTCTACACACTAAACCCACCTATTCACTGCGAAGCTTACTTACCACCATCAATTCTGACTCTGTTGGATGAGATCCTTCTAGGTGACCATTTCTACACACACAAACCCACACCTATTCACCGCAGATAGCTTACTCACCACCATCAATTCTGGCTTTGTTGGATGAGATCCTTCTGGTGACCATTTCTACAACAAACCCACCTATTCACCGCAATAGCCATCTTACCACCATCAATTCTGACTCTGTTGGATGAGATCCTTCCTGGTGACCATTTCTACACACAAACCCACCTATCCTCACCGCCATTGCTTACTTACCACCATCAATTCTGACTCTGTTGAATGAGATCCTTTCTGAGTGACCATTTCTACACACAAACCCACCTATTCACCGCAATAGCTTACTTACCACCATCAATTCTGACTCTGTTTGGATAGAGATCCTTTCTGGTGACCATTTCTCACACACAAAGCCCACCTATTCACCGCAATACGCTTACTAACCACCATCAATTCTGGCTGCTGTTGGATGAGCTCCTTCTGGTGACCATATCTACACACAAACCCACCTATTCATCGCAATAGCTTACTTACCACCATCACATCTGACTCTGTTGGATAAGATCCTTCTGTTGACCATTTCTACACACAAACCCGCCTATTCACCGATATAGCTAACTTACCACAATCAATTCTGTCTTTTTTGGATGAGATCCTTCTGGTGACCATTTCTACACACAAACCCTATCTATTCACGCATAGCTTACTTACCACATCAATTCTAACTCTGATGGATGAGATACTTCTGGTGAACACTTCTACACAAAAAGCCACCTATTCACCGCAATAGCTTACTTACCACCATCAATTCTGACTCTGTTGGATGAGATCCTTCTGGTTACCATTTCTACACACAAAGCCACCTATTCACCGCAATAGCTTACTTACCACCATCAATTTTGACTCTGTTGGATACGATCCTTCTGGTGACCATTTCTACACACAAACAAACCTTTTTCACCGCAGCTTACTCTCGACCTGTCGGATGAGATTGGGCCATTTCACAAACACCTGACCGCGGTACACTACTTTCGACTCTGTTGGATGAGACCCTTCTGGTGACCATTTCTACACACAAACCCACCTTATTCTACCGCAATAGCTTACTCACCACCATCAATTCTGACTGCTGTTGGATGAGATCCTTCTCGGGGACCATTTCTACACAAAACCCACCTATTCACCGCAGATAGCTTACTTTACCACCATCAATTCTGACTTTGTTGGATAGAGATCCTTCTGGTGACCATTTCTACACACAAACCCACCTTTTTCACCTGCAATACCTTACTTACCACCATCAATTCTGACTACTGTTGGATGAGATCCTTCTGGTGACCATTTCTGCACACAAACCCACCTATCACTCGCCATAGCTTACTTACCACCATCGAATTCTGATCTCTGTTGGATGAAATTCCTTCTGGTGACCATTTCTACACACAAACCCACCTATTCAACCGCAATAGCTTACTTTACCACCATCAATTCTGACTCTGTTGGATGAGATCTCTTCGTGGTGACCATTTTACACAAACGCCACCTGATTCGACCGCAATAGCTACTTTGACAACCATCAATTTGACTCTGTTGGATGAGATCCTTCAGGTGACCATTTCTACGCGCAAAGCCACCTATTCACCGCAATGGCTTGCTTGCACAGCCATCAATTCATGTACTCTGTTCGATGGGATCCTTCTGGTGACCATTTCTAGCACGACCACCTATTCACCGCAGTAGCTTGCTTACCACCATCAGATTCTGACTCTGTTGGATGGACCCTGGGACCGTTTTCTACACCCGAAACGCACGCTTTTCACTGCGCGCTTTACTTGCCATCAGTTCTGACTCATGATTTGGATGGGGATCGTTTCAGGTGACGCTGCACACGAAACCCACTGACCGCGGTAGCTACTTACCACCATCGGACTCTTGTTGGATGAGGATCCTTCTGGTGACAATTTCTTTACACAAACCCACCTATTCACCGCAATAGCTTACTTACCACCATCAATTCTGACTCTGTTGGATGAGATCTTTCTGGTGACCATTTCTACACACAAACCCACCTATTCACCGCAATAGCTTACTTACCACCATCAATTCTGACTCTGTTGGATGAGATCCTTCTGGTGACCATTTCTACACACAAACCCACCTATTCACCGCAATAGCTTACTTACAACCATCAATTCTGACTCTGTTGGATGAGATCCTTCTGGTGACCATTTCAACACAAACCCACCTATTCACCGCAATAGCTTACTTACCACCACTAATTCTGACTCTTTTTGGATGAGATCCTTCTGGTGACCATTTCTACACACAAACCCACCTATTCACCGCAATAGCTTACTTACCACCATTAATTCTGACTCTGTTGGATGAGATCCTTCTGGTGACCATTTCTACACACAAACCCACCTATTCACCGCAATAGCTTACTTACCACCATCAATTCTGACTCTGTTGGATGAGATCCTTCTGGTGACCATTTCTACACACAAACCCACCTATTCACCGCAATAGCTTACTTACCACCATCAATTCTGACTCTGTTGGATGAGATCCTTCTGGTGACCATTTCTACACACAAACCCACCTATTCACCGCAATAGCTTACTTACCACCATCAATTCTGACTCTGTTGGATGAGATCCTTCTGGTGACCATTTCTACACACAAACCCACCTATTCACCGCAATAGCTTACTTACCACCATCAATTCTGACTCTGTTGGATGAGATCCTTCTGGTGACCATTTCTACACACAAACCCACCTATTCACCGCAATAGCTTACTTACCACCATCAATTCTGACTCTGTTGGATGAGATCCTTCTGGTGACCATTTCTACACACAAACCCACCTATTCACCGCAATAGCTTACTTACCACCATCAATTCTGACTCTGTTGGATGAGATCCTTCTGGTGACCATTTCTACACACAAACCCACCTATTCACCGCAATAGCTTACTTACCACCATCAATTCTGACTCTGTTGGATGAGATCCTTCTGGTGACCATTTCTACACACAAACCCACCTATTCACCGCAATAGCTTACTTACCACCATCAATTCTGACTCTGTTGGATGAGATCCTTCTGGTGACCATTTCTACACACAAACCCACCTATTCACCGCAATAGCTTACTTACCACCATCAATTCTGACTCTGTTGGATGAGATCCTTCTGGTGACCATTTCTACACACAAACCCACCTATTCACCGCAATAGCTTACTTACCACCATCAATTCTGACTCTGTTGGATGAGATCCTTCTGGTGACCATTTCTACACACAAACCCACCTATTCACCGCAATAGCTTACTTACCACCATCAATTCTGACTCTGTTGGATGAGATCCTTCTGGTGACCATTTCTACACACAAACCCACCTATTCACCGCAATAGCTTACTTACCACCATCAATTCTGACTCTGTTGGATGAGATCCTTCTGGTGACCATTTCTACACACAAACCCACCTATTCACCGCAATAGCTTACTTACCACCATCAATTCTGACTCTGTTGGATGAGATCCTTCTGGTGACCATTTCTACACACAAACCCACCTATTCACCGCAATAGCTTACTTACCACCATCAATTCTGACTCTGTTGGATGAGATCCTTCTGGTGACCATTTCTACACACAAACCCACCTATTCACCGCAATAGCTTACTTACCACCATCAATTCTGACTCTGTTGGATGAGATCCTTCTGGTGACCATTTCTACACACAAACCCACCTATTCACCGCAATAGCTTACTTACCACCATCAATTCTGACTCTGTTGGATGAGATCCTTCTGGTGACCATTTCTACACACAAACCCACCTATTCACCGCAATAGCTTACTTACCACCATCAATTCTGACTCTGTTGGATGAGATCCTTCTGGTGACCATTTCTACACACAAACCCACCTATTCACCGCAATAGCTTACTTACCACCATCAATTCTGACTCTGTTGGATGAGATCCTTCTGGTGACCATTTCTACACACAAACCCACCTATTCACCGCAATAGCTTACTTACCACCATCAATTCTGACTCTGTTGGATGAGATCCTTCTGGTGACCATTTCTACACACAAACCCACCTATTCACCGCAATAGCTTACTTACCACCATCAATTCTGACTCTGTTGGATGAGATCCTTCTGGTGACCATTTCTACACACAAACCCACCTATTCACCGCAATAGCTTACTTACCACCATCAATTCTGACTCTGTTGGATGAGATCCTTCTGGTGACCATTTCTACACACAAACCCACCTATTCACCGCAATAGCTTACTTACCACCATCAATTCTGACTCTGTTGGATGAGATCCTTCTGGTGACCATTTCTACACACAAACCCACCTATTCACCGCAATAGCTTACTTACCACCATCAATTCTGACTCTGTTGGATGAGATCCTTCTGGTGACCATTTCTACACACAAACCCACCTATTCACCGCAATAGCTTACTTACCACCATCAATTCTGACTCTGTTGGATGAGATCCTTCTGGTGACCATTTCTACACACAAACCCACCTATTCACCGCAATAGCTTACTTACCACCATCAATTCTGACTCTGTTGGATGAGATCCTTCTGGTGACCATTTCTACACACAAACCCACCTATTCACCGCAATAGCTTACTTACCACCATCAATTCTGACTCTGTTGGATGAGATCCTTCTGGTGACCATTTCTACACACAAACCCACCTATTCACCGCAATAGCTTACTTACCACCATCAATTCTGACTCTGTTGGATGAGATCCTTCTGGTGACCATTTCACACACAAACCCACCTATTCACCGCAATAGCTTACTTACCACCATCAATTCTGACTCTGTTGGATGAGATCCTTCTGGTGACCATTTCTACACACAAACCCACCTATTCACCGCAATAGCTTACTTACCACCATCAATTCTGACTCTGTTGGATGAGATCCTTCTGGTGACCATTTCTACACACAAACCCACCTATTCACCGCAATAGCTTACTTACCACCATCAATTCTGACTCTGTTGGATGAGATCCTTCTGGTGACCATTTCTACACACAAACCCACCTATTCACCGCAATAGCTTACTTACCACCATCAATTCTGACTCTGTTGGATGAGATCCTTCTGGTGACCATTTCTACACACAAACCCACCTATTCACCGCAATAGCTTACTTACCACCATCAATTCTGACTCTGTTGGATGAGATCCTTCTGGTGACCATTTCTACACACAAACCCACCTATTCACCGCAATAGCTTACTTACCACCATCAATTCTGACTCTGTTGGATGAGATCCTTCTGGTGACCATTTCTACACACAAACCCACCTATTCACCGCAATAGCTTACTTACCACCATCAATTCTGACTCTGTTGGATGAGATCCTTCTGGTGACCATTTCTACACACAAACCCACCTATTCACCGCAATAGCTTACTTACCACCATCAATTCTGACTCTGTTGGATGAGATCCTTCTGGTGACCATTTCTACACACAAACCCACCTATTCACCGCAATAGCTTACTTACCACCATCAATTCTGACTCTGTTGGATGAGATCCTTCTGGTGACCATTTCTACACACAAACCCACCTATTCACCGCAATAGCTTACTTACCACCATCAATTCTGACTCTGTTGGATGAGATCCTTCTGGTGACCATTTCTACACACAAACCCACCTATTCACCGCAATAGCTTACTTACCACCATCAATTCTGACTCTGTTGGATGAGATCCTTCTGGTGACCATTTCTACACACAAACCCACCTATTCACCGCAATAGCTTACTTACCACCATCAATTCTGACTCTGTTGGATGAGATCCTTCTGGTGACCATTTCTACACACAAACCCACCTATTCACCGCAATAGCTTACTTACCACCATCAATTCTGACTCTGTTGGATGAGATCCTTCTGGTGACCATTTCTACACACAAACCCACCTATTCACCGCAATAGCTTACTTACCACCATCAATTCTGACTCTGTTGGATGAGATCCTTCTGGTGACCATTTCTACACACAAACCCACCTATTCACCGCAATAGCTTACTTACCACCATCAATTCTGACTCTGTTGGATGAGATCCTTCTGGTGACCATTTCTACACACAAACCCACCTATTCACCGCAATAGCTTACTTACCACCATCAATTCTGACTCTGTTGGATGAGATCCTTCTGGTGACCATTTCTACACACAAACCCACCTATTCACCGCAATAGCTTACTTACCACCATCAATTCTGACTCTGTTGGATGAGATCCTTCTGGTGACCATTTCTACACACAAACCCACCTATTCACCGCAATAGCTTACTTACCACCATCAATTCTGACTCTGTTGGATGAGATCCTTCTGGTGACCATTTCTACACACAAACCCACCTATTCACCGCAATAGCTTACTTACCACCATCAATTCTGACTCTGTTGGATGAGATCCTTCTGGTGACCATTTCTACACACAAACCCACCTATTCACCGCAATAGCTTACTTACCACCATCAATTCTGACTCTGTTGGATGAGATCCTTCTGGTGACCATTTCTACACACAAACCCACCTATTCACCGCAATAGCTTACTTACCACCATCAATTCTGACTCTGTTGGATGAGATCCTTCTGGTGACCATTTCTACACACAAACCCACCTATTCACCGCAATAGCTTACTTACCACCATCAATTCTGACTCTGTTGGATGAGATCCTTCTGGTGACCATTTCTACACACAAACCCACCTATTCACCGCAATAGCTTACTTACCACCATCAATTCTGACTCTGTTGGATGAGATCCTTCTGGTGACCATTTCTACACACAAACCCACCTATTCACCGCAATAGCTTACTTACCACCATCAATTCTGACTCTGTTGGATGAGATCCTTCTGGTGACCATTTCTACACACAAACCCACCTATTCACCGCAATAGCTTACTTACCACCATCAATTCTGACTCTGTTGGATGAGATCCTTCTGGTGACCATTTCTACACACAAACCCACCTATTCACCGCAATAGCTTACTTACCACCATCAATTCTGACTCTGTTGGATGAGATCCTTCTGGTGACCATTTCTACACACAAACCCACCTATTCACCGCAATAGCTTACTTACCACCATCAATTCTGACTCTGTTGGATGAGATCCTTCTGGTGACCATTTCTACACACAAACCCACCTATTCACCGCAATAGCTTACTTACCACCATCAATTCTGACTCTGTTGGATGAGATCCTTCTGGTGACCATTTCTACACACAAACCCACCTATTCACCGCAATAGCTTACTTACCACCATCAATTCTGACTCTGTTGGATGAGATCCTTCTGGTGACCATTTCTACACACAAACCCACCTATTCACCGCAATAGCTTACTTACCACCATCAATTCTGACTCTGTTGGATGAGATCCTTCTGGTGACCATTTCTACACACAAACCCACCTATTCACCGCAATAGCTTACTTACCACCATCAATTCTGACTCTGTTGGATGAGATCCTTCTGGTGACCATTTCTACACACAAACCCACCTATTCACCGCAATAGCTTACTTACCACCATCAATTCTGACTCTGTTGGATGAGATCCTTCTGGTGACCATTTCTACACACAAACCCACCTATTCACCGCAATAGCTTACTTACCACCATCAATTCTGACTCTGTTGGATGAGATCCTTCTGGTGACCATTTCTACACACAAACCCACCTATTCACCGCAATAGCTTACTTACCACCATCAATTCTGACTCTGTTGGATGAGATCCTTCTGGTGACCATTTCTACACACAAACCCACCTATTCACCGCAATAGCTTACTTACCACCATCAATTCTGACTCTGTTGGATGAGATCCTTCTGGTGACCATTTCTACACACAAACCCACCTATTCACCGCAATAGCTTACTTACCACCATCAATTCTGACTCTGTTGGATGAGATCCTTCTGGTGACCATTTCTACACACAAACCCACCTATTCACCGCAATAGCTTACTTACCACCATCAATTCTGACTCTGTTGGATGAGATCCTTCTGGTGACCATTTCTACACACAAACCCACCTATTCACCGCAATAGCTTACTTACCACCATCAATTCTGACTCTGTTGGATGAGATCCTTCTGGTGACCATTTCTACACACAAACCCACCTATTCACCGCAATAGCTTACTTACCACCATCAATTCTGACTCTGTTGGATGAGATCCTTCTGGTGACCATTTCTACACACAAACCCACCTATTCACCGCAATAGCTTACTTACCACCATCAATTCTGACTCTGTTGGATGAGATCCTTCTGGTGACCATTTCTACACACAAACCCACCTATTCACCGCAATAGCTTACTTACCACCATCAATTCTGACTCTGTTGGATGAGATCCTTCTGGTGACCATTTCTACACACAAACCCACCTATTCACCGCAATAGCTTACTTACCACCATCAATTCTGACTCTGTTGGATGAGATCCTTCTGGTGACCATTTCTACACACAAACCCACCTATTCACCGCAATAGCTTACTTACCACCATCAATTCTGACTCTGTTGGATGAGATCCTTCTGGTGACCATTTCTACACACAAACCCACCTATTCACCGCAATAGCTTACTTACCACCATCAATTCTGACTCTGTTGGATGAGATCCTTCTGGTGACCATTTCTACACACAAACCCACCTATTCACCGCAATAGCTTACTTACCACCATCAATTCTGACTCTGTTGGATGAGATCCTTCTGGTGACCATTTCTACACACAAACCCACCTATTCACCGCAATAGCTTACTTACCACCATCAATTCTGACTCTGTTGGATGAGATCCTTCTGGTGACCATTTCTACACACAAACCCACCTATTCACCGCAATAGCTTACTTACCACCATCAATTCTGACTCTGTTGGATGAGATCCTTCTGGTGACCATTTCTACACACAAACCCACCTATTCACCGCAATAGCTTACTTACCACCATCAATTCTGACTCTGTTGGATGAGATCCTTCTGGTGACCATTTCTACACACAAACCCACCTATTCACCGCAATAGCTTACTTACCACCATCAATTCTGACTCTGTTGGATGAGATCCTTCTGGTGACCATTTCTACACACAAACCCACCTATTCACCGCAATAGCTTACTTACCACCATCAATTCTGACTCTGTTGGATGAGATCCTTCTGGTGACCATTTCTACACACAAACCCACCTATTCACCGCAATAGCTTACTTACCACCATCAATTCTGACTCTGTTGGATGAGATCCTTCTGGTGACCATTTCTACACACAAACCCACCTATTCACCGCAATAGCTTACTTACCACCATCAATTCTGACTCTGTTGGATGAGATCCTTCTGGTGACCATTTCTACACACAAACCCACCTATTCACCGCAATAGCTTACTTACCACCATCAATTCTGACTCTGTTGGATGAGATCCTTCTGGTGACCATTTCTACACACAAACCCACCTATTCACCGCAATAGCTTACTTACCACCATCAATTCTGACTCTGTTGGATGAGATCCTTCTGGTGACCATTTCTACACACAAACCCACCTATTCACCGCAATAGCTTACTTACCACCATCAATTCTGACTCTGTTGGATGAGATCCTTCTGGTGACCATTTCTACACACAAACCCACCTATTCACCGCAATAGCTTACTTACCACCATCAATTCTGACTCTGTTGGATGAGATCCTTCTGGTGACCATTTCTACACACAAACCCACCTATTCACCGCAATAGCTTACTTACCACCATCAATTCTGACTCTGTTGGATGAGATCCTTCTGGTGACCATTTCTACACACAAACCCACCTATTCACCGCAATAGCTTACTTACCACCATCAATTCTGACTCTGTTGGATGAGATCCTTCTGGTGACCATTTCTACACACAAACCCACCTATTCACCGCAATAGCTTACTTACCACCATCAATTCTGACTCTGTTGGATGAGATCCTTCTGGTGACCATTTCTACACACAAACCCACCTATTCACCGCAATAGCTTACTTACCACCATCAATTCTGACTCTGTTGGATGAGATCCTTCTGGTGACCATTTCTACACACAAACCCACCTATTCACCGCAATAGCTTACTTACCACCATCAATTCTGACTCTGTTGGATGAGATCCTTCTGGTGACCATTTCTACACACAAACCCACCTATTCACCGCAATAGCTTACTTACCACCATCAATTCTGACTCTGTTGGATGAGATCCTTCTGGTGACCATTTCTACACACAAACCCACCTATTCACCGCAATAGCTTACTTACCACCATCAATTCTGACTCTGTTGGATGAGATCCTTCTGGTGACCATTTCTACACACAAACCCACCTATTCACCGCAATAGCTTACTTACCACCATCAATTCTGACTCTGTTGGATGAGATCCTTCTGGTGACCATTTCTACACACAAACCCACCTATTCACCGCAATAGCTTACTTACCACCATCAATTCTGACTCTGTTGGATGAGATCCTTCTGGTGACCATTTCTACACACAAACCCACCTATTCACCGCAATAGCTTACTTACCACCATCAATTCTGACTCTGTTGGATGAGATCCTTCTGGTGACCATTTCTACACACAAACCCACCTATTCACCGCAATAGCTTACTTACCACCATCAATTCTGACTCTGTTGGATGAGATCCTTCTGGTGACCATTTCTACACACAAACCCACCTATTCACCGCAATAGCTTACTTACCACCATCAATTCTGACTCTGTTGGATGAGATCCTTCTGGTGACCATTTCTACACACAAACCCACCTATTCACCGCAATAGCTTACTTACCACCATCAATTCTGACTCTGTTGGATGAGATCCTTCTGGTGACCATTTCTACACACAAACCCACCTATTCACCGCAATAGCTTACTTACCACCATCAATTCTGACTCTGTTGGATGAGATCCTTCTGGTGACCATTTCTACACACAAACCCACCTATTCACCGCAATAGCTTACTTACCACCATCAATTCTGACTCTGTTGGATGAGATCCTTCTGGTGACCATTTCTACACACAAACCCACCTATTCACCGCAATAGCTTACTTACCACCATCAATTCTGACTCTGTTGGATGAGATCCTTCTGGTGACCATTTCTACACACAAACCCACCTATTCACCGCAATAGCTTACTTACCACCATCAATTCTGACTCTGTTGGATGAGATCCTTCTGGTGACCATTTCTACACACAAACCCACCTATTCACCGCAATAGCTTACTTACCACCATCAATTCTGACTCTGTTGGATGAGATCCTTCTGGTGACCATTTCTACACACAAACCCACCTATTCACCGCAATAGCTTACTTACCACCATCAATTCTGACTCTGTTGGATGAGATCCTTCTGGTGACCATTTCTACACACAAACCCACCTATTCACCGCAATAGCTTACTTACCACCATCAATTCTGACTCTGTTGGATGAGATCCTTCTGGTGACCATTTCTACACACAAACCCACCTATTCACCGCAATAGCTTACTTACCACCATCAATTCTGACTCTGTTGGATGAGATCCTTCTGGTGACCATTTCTACACACAAACCCACCTATTCACCGCAATAGCTTACTTACCACCATCAATTCTGACTCTGTTGGATGAGATCCTTCTGGTGACCATTTCTACACACAAACCCACCTATTCACCGCAATAGCTTACTTACCACCATCAATTCTGACTCTGTTGGATGAGATCCTTCTGGTGACCATTTCTACACACAAACCCACCTATTCACCGCAATAGCTTACTTACCACCATCAATTCTGACTCTGTTGGATGAGATCCTTCTGGTGACCATTTCTACACACAAACCCACCTATTCACCGCAATAGCTTACTTACCACCATCAATTCTGACTCTGTTGGATGAGATCCTTCTGGTGACCATTTCTACACACAAACCCACCTATTCACCGCAATAGCTTACTTACCACCATCAATTCTGACTCTGTTGGATGAGATCCTTCTGGTGACCATTTCTACACACAAACCCACCTATTCACCGCAATAGCTTACTTACCACCATCAATTCTGACTCTGTTGGATGAGATCCTTCTGGTGACCATTTCTACACACAAACCCACCTATTCACCGCAATAGCTTACTTACCACCATCAATTCTGACTCTGTTGGATGAGATCCTTCTGGTGACCATTTCTACACACAAACCCACCTATTCACCGCAATAGCTTACTTACCACCATCAATTCTGACTCTGTTGGATGAGATCCTTCTGGTGACCATTTCTACACACAAACCCACCTATTCACCGCAATAGCTTACTTACCACCATCAATTCTGACTCTGTTGGATGAGATCCTTCTGGTGACCATTTCTACACACAAACCCACCTATTCACCGCAATAGCTTACTTACCACCATCAATTCTGACTCTGTTGGATGAGATCCTTCTGGTGACCATTTCTACACACAAACCCACCTATTCACCGCAATAGCTTACTTACCACCATCAATTCTGACTCTGTTGGATGAGATCCTTCTGGTGACCATTTCTACACACAAACCCACCTATTCACCGCAATAGCTTACTTACCACCATCAATTCTGACTCTGTTGGATGAGATCCTTCTGGTGACCATTTCTACACACAAACCCACCTATTCACCGCAATAGCTTACTTACCACCATCAATTCTGACTCTGTTGGATGAGATCCTTCTGGTGACCATTTCTACACACAAACCCACCTATTCACCGCAATAGCTTACTTACCACCATCAATTCTGACTCTGTTGGATGAGATCCTTCTGGTGACCATTTCTACACACAAACCCACCTATTCACCGCAATAGCTTACTTACCACCATCAATTCTGACTCTGTTGGATGAGATCCTTCTGGTGACCATTTCTACACACAAACCCACCTATTCACCGCAATAGCTTACTTACCACCATCAATTCTGACTCTGTTGGATGAGATCCTTCTGGTGACCATTTCTACACACAAACCCACCTATTCACCGCAATAGCTTACTTACCACCATCAATTCTGACTCTGTTGGATGAGATCCTTCTGGTGACCATTTCTACACACAAACCCACCTATTCACCGCAATAGCTTACTTACCACCATCAATTCTGACTCTGTTGGATGAGATCCTTCTGGTGACCATTTCTACACACAAACCCACCTATTCACCGCAATAGCTTACTTACCACCATCAATTCTGACTCTGTTGGATGAGATCCTTCTGGTGACCATTTCTACACACAAACCCACCTATTCACCGCAATAGCTTACTTACCACCATCAATTCTGACTCTGTTGGATGAGATCCTTCTGGTGACCATTTCTACACACAAACCCACCTATTCACCGCAATAGCTTACTTACCACCATCAATTCTGACTCTGTTGGATGAGATCCTTCTGGTGACCATTTCTACACACAAACCCACCTATTCACCGCAATAGCTTACTTACCACCATCAATTCTGACTCTGTTGGATGAGATCCTTCTGGTGACCATTTCTACACACAAACCCACCTATTCACCGCAATAGCTTACTTACCACCATCAATTCTGACTCTGTTGGATGAGATCCTTCTGGTGACCATTTCTACACACAAACCCACCTATTCACCGCAATAGCTTACTTACCACCATCAATTCTGACTCTGTTGGATGAGATCCTTCTGGTGACCATTTCTACACACAAACCCACCTATTCACCGCAATAGCTTACTTACCACCATCAATTCTGACTCTGTTGGATGAGATCCTTCTGGTGACCATTTCTACACACAAACCCACCTATTCACCGCAATAGCTTACTTACCACCATCAATTCTGACTCTGTTGGATGAGATCCTTCTGGTGACCATTTCTACACACAAACCCACCTATTCACCGCAATAGCTTACTTACCACCATCAATTCTGACTCTGTTGGATGAGATCCTTCTGGTGACCATTTCTACACACAAACCCACCTATTCACCGCAATAGCTTACTTACCACCATCAATTCTGACTCTGTTGGATGAGATCCTTCTGGTGACCATTTCTACACACAAACCCACCTATTCACCGCAATAGCTTACTTACCACCATCAATTCTGACTCTGTTGGATGAGATCCTTCTGGTGACCATTTCTACACACAAACCCACCTATTCACCGCAATAGCTTACTTACCACCATCAATTCTGACTCTGTTGGATGAGATCCTTCTGGTGACCATTTCTACACACAAACCCACCTATTCACCGCAATAGCTTACTTACCACCATCAATTCTGACTCTGTTGGATGAGATCCTTCTGGTGACCATTTCTACACACAAACCCACCTATTCACCGCAATAGCTTACTTACCACCATCAATTCTGACTCTGTTGGATGAGATCCTTCTGGTGACCATTTCTACACACAAACCCACCTATTCACCGCAATAGCTTACTTACCACCATCAATTCTGACTCTGTTGGATGAGATCCTTCTGGTGACCATTTCTACACACAAACCCACCTATTCACCGCAATAGCTTACTTACCACCATCAATTCTGACTCTGTTGGATGAGATCCTTCTGGTGACCATTTCTACACACAAACCCACCTATTCACCGCAATAGCTTACTTACCACCATCAATTCTGACTCTGTTGGATGAGATCCTTCTGGTGACCATTTCTACACACAAACCCACCTATTCACCGCAATAGCTTACTTACCACCATCAATTCTGACTCTGTTGGATGAGATCCTTCTGGTGACCATTTCTACACACAAACCCACCTATTCACCGCAATAGCTTACTTACCACCATCAATTCTGACTCTGTTGGATGAGATCCTTCTGGTGACCATTTCTACACACAAACCCACCTATTCACCGCAATAGCTTACTTACCACCATCAATTCTGACTCTGTTGGATGAGATCCTTCTGGTGACCATTTCTACACACAAACCCACCTATTCACCGCAATAGCTTACTTACCACCATCAATTCTGACTCTGTTGGATGAGATCCTTCTGGTGACCATTTCTACACACAAACCCACCTATTCACCGCAATAGCTTACTTACCACCATCAATTCTGACTCTGTTGGATGAGATCCTTCTGGTGACCATTTCTACACACAAACCCACCTATTCACCGCAATAGCTTACTTACCACCATCAATTCTGACTCTGTTGGATGAGATCCTTCTGGTGACCATTTCTACACACAAACCCACCTATTCACCGCAATAGCTTACTTACCACCATCAATTCTGACTCTGTTGGATGAGATCCTTCTGGTGACCATTTCTACACACAAACCCACCTATTCACCGCAATAGCTTACTTACCACCATCAATTCTGACTCTGTTGGATGAGATCCTTCTGGTGACCATTTCTACACACAAACCCACCTATTCACCGCAATAGCTTACTTACCACCATCAATTCTGACTCTGTTGGATGAGATCCTTCTGGTGACCATTTCTACACACAAACCCACCTATTCACCGCAATAGCTTACTTACCACCATCAATTCTGACTCTGTTGGATGAGATCCTTCTGGTGACCATTTCTACACACAAACCCACCTATTCACCGCAATAGCTTACTTACCACCATCAATTCTGACTCTGTTGGATGAGATCCTTCTGGTGACCATTTCTACACACAAACCCACCTATTCACCGCAATAGCTTACTTACCACCATCAATTCTGACTCTGTTGGATGAGATCCTTCTGGTGACCATTTCTACACACAAACCCACCTATTCACCGCAATAGCTTACTTACCACCATCAATTCTGACTCTGTTGGATGAGATCCTTCTGGTGACCATTTCTACACACAAACCCACCTATTCACCGCAATAGCTTACTTACCACCATCAATTCTGACTCTGTTGGATGAGATCCTTCTGGTGACCATTTCTACACACAAACCCACCTATTCACCGCAATAGCTTACTTACCACCATCAATTCTGACTCTGTTGGATGAGATCCTTCTGGTGACCATTTCTACACACAAACCCACCTATTCACCGCAATAGCTTACTTACCACCATCAATTCTGACTCTGTTGGATGAGATCCTTCTGGTGACCATTTCTACACACAAACCCACCTATTCACCGCAATAGCTTACTTACCACCATCAATTCTGACTCTGTTGGATGAGATCCTTCTGGTGACCATTTCTACACACAAACCCACCTATTCACCGCAATAGCTTACTTACCACCATCAATTCTGACTCTGTTGGATGAGATCCTTCTGGTGACCATTTCTACACACAAACCCACCTATTCACCGCAATAGCTTACTTACCACCATCAATTCTGACTCTGTTGGATGAGATCCTTCTGGTGACCATTTCTACACACAAACCCACCTATTCACCGCAATAGCTTACTTACCACCATCAATTCTGACTCTGTTGGATGAGATCCTTCTGGTGACCATTTCTACACACAAACCCACCTATTCACCGCAATAGCTTACTTACCACCATCAATTCTGACTCTGTTGGATGAGATCCTTCTGGTGACCATTTCTACACACAAACCCACCTATTCACCGCAATAGCTTACTTACCACCATCAATTCTGACTCTGTTGGATGAGATCCTTCTGGTGACCATTTCTACACACAAACCCACCTATTCACCGCAATAGCTTACTTACCACCATCAATTCTGACTCTGTTGGATGAGATCCTTCTGGTGACCATTTCTACACACAAACCCACCTATTCACCGCAATAGCTTACTTACCACCATCAATTCTGACTCTGTTGGATGAGATCCTTCTGGTGACCATTTCTACACACAAACCCACCTATTCACCGCAATAGCTTACTTACCACCATCAATTCTGACTCTGTTGGATGAGATCCTTCTGGTGACCATTTCTACACACAAACCCACCTATTCACCGCAATAGCTTACTTACCACCATCAATTCTGACTCTGTTGGATGAGATCCTTCTGGTGACCATTTCTACACACAAACCCACCTATTCACCGCAATAGCTTACTTACCACCATCAATTCTGACTCTGTTGGATGAGATCCTTCTGGTGACCATTTCTACACACAAACCCACCTATTCACCGCAATAGCTTACTTACCACCATCAATTCTGACTCTGTTGGATGAGATCCTTCTGGTGACCATTTCTACACACAAACCCACCTATTCACCGCAATAGCTTACTTACCACCATCAATTCTGACTCTGTTGGATGAGATCCTTCTGGTGACCATTTCTACACACAAACCCACCTATTCACCGCAATAGCTTACTTACCACCATCAATTCTGACTCTGTTGGATGAGATCCTTCTGGTGACCATTTCTACACACAAACCCACCTATTCACCGCAATAGCTTACTTACCACCATCAATTCTGACTCTGTTGGATGAGATCCTTCTGGTGACCATTTCTACACACAAACCCACCTATTCACCGCAATAGCTTACTTACCACCATCAATTCTGACTCTGTTGGATGAGATCCTTCTGGTGACCATTTCTACACACAAACCCACCTATTCACCGCAATAGCTTACTTACCACCATCAATTCTGACTCTGTTGGATGAGATCCTTCTGGTGACCATTTCTACACACAAACCCACCTATTCACCGCAATAGCTTACTTACCACCATCAATTCTGACTCTGTTGGATGAGATCCTTCTGGTGACCATTTCTACACACAAACCCACCTATTCACCGCAATAGCTTACTTACCACCATCAATTCTGACTCTGTTGGATGAGATCCTTCTGGTGACCATTTCTACACACAAACCCACCTATTCACCGCAATAGCTTACTTACCACCATCAATTCTGACTCTGTTGGATGAGATCCTTCTGGTGACCATTTCTACACACAAACCCACCTATTCACCGCAATAGCTTACTTACCACCATCAATTCTGACTCTGTTGGATGAGATCCTTCTGGTGACCATTTCTACACACAAACCCACCTATTCACCGCAATAGCTTACTTACCACCATCAATTCTGACTCTGTTGGATGAGATCCTTCTGGTGACCATTTCTACACACAAACCCACCTATTCACCGCAATAGCTTACTTACCACCATCAATTCTGACTCTGTTGGATGAGATCCTTCTGGTGACCATTTCTACACACAAACCCACCTATTCACCGCAATAGCTTACTTACCACCATCAATTCTGACTCTGTTGGATGAGATCCTTCTGGTGACCATTTCTACACACAAACCCACCTATTCACCGCAATAGCTTACTTACCACCATCAATTCTGACTCTGTTGGATGAGATCCTTCTGGTGACCATTTCTACACACAAACCCACCTATTCACCGCAATAGCTTACTTACCACCATCAATTCTGACTCTGTTGGATGAGATCCTTCTGGTGACCATTTCTACACACAAACCCACCTATTCACCGCAATAGCTTACTTACCACCATCAATTCTGACTCTGTTGGATGAGATCCTTCTGGTGACCATTTCTACACACAAACCCACCTATTCACCGCAATAGCTTACTTACCACCATCAATTCTGACTCTGTTGGATGAGATCCTTCTGGTGACCATTTCTACACACAAACCCACCTATTCACCGCAATAGCTTACTTACCACCATCAATTCTGACTCTGTTGGATGAGATCCTTCTGGTGACCATTTCTACACACAAACCCACCTATTCACCGCAATAGCTTACTTACCACCATCAATTCTGACTCTGTTGGATGAGATCCTTCTGGTGACCATTTCTACACACAAACCACCTATTCACCGCAATAGCTTACTTACCACCATCAATTCTGACTCTGTTGGATGAGATCCTTCTGGTGACCATTTCTACACACAAACCCACCTATTCACCGCAATAGCTTACTTACCACCATCAATTCTGACTCTGTTGGATGAGATCCTTCTGGTGACCATTTCTACACACAAACCCACCTATTCACCGCAATAGCTTACTTACCACCATCAATTCTGACTCTGTTGGATGAGATCCTTCTGGTGACCATTTCTACACACAAACCCACCTATTCACCGCAATAGCTTACTTACCACCATCAATTCTGACTCTGTTGGATGAGATCCTTCTGGTGACCATTTCTACACACAAACCCACCTATTCACCGCAATAGCTTACTTACCACCATCAATTCTGACTCTGTTGGATGAGATCCTTCTGGTGACCATTTCTACACACAAACCCACCTATTCACCGCAATAGCTTACTTACCACCATCAATTCTGACTCTGTTGGATGAGATCCTTCTGGTGACCATTTCTACACACAAACCCACCTATTCACCGCAATAGCTTACTTACCACCATCAATTCTGACTCTGTTGGATGAGATCCTTCTGGTGACCATTTCTACACACAAACCCACCTATTCACCGCAATAGCTTACTTACCACCATCAATTCTGACTCTGTTGGATGAGATCCTTCTGGTGACCATTTCTACACACAAACCCACCTATTCACCGCAATAGCTTACTTACCACCATCAATTCTGACTCTGTTGGATGAGATCCTTCTGGTGACCATTTCTACACACAAACCCACCTATTCACCGCAATAGCTTACTTACCACCATCAATTCTGACTCTGTTGGATGAGATCCTTCTGGTGACCATTTCTACACACAAACCCACCTATTCACCGCAATAGCTTACTTACCACCATCAATTCTGACTCTGTTGGATGAGATCCTTCTGGTGACCATTTCTACACACAAACCCACCTATTCACCGCAATAGCTTACTTACCACCATCAATTCTGACTCTGTTGGATGAGATCCTTCTGGTGACCATTTCTACACACAAACCCACCTATTCACCGCAATAGCTTACTTACCACCATCAATTCTGACTCTGTTGGATGAGATCCTTCTGGTGACCATTTCTACACACAAACCCACCTATTCACCGCAATAGCTTACTTACCACCATCAATTCTGACTCTGTTGGATGAGATCCTTCTGGTGACCATTTCTACACACAAACCCACCTATTCACCGCAATAGCTTACTTACCACCATCAATTCTGACTCTGTTGGATGAGATCCTTCTGGTGACCATTTCTACACACAAACCCACCTATTCACCGCAATAGCTTACTTACCACCATCAATTCTGACTCTGTTGGATGAGATCCTTCTGGTGACCATTTCTACACACAAACCCACCTATTCACCGCAATAGCTTACTTACCACCATCAATTCTGACTCTGTTGGATGAGATCCTTCTGGTGACCATTTCTACACACAAACCCACCTATTCACCGCAATAGCTTACTTACCACCATCAATTCTGACTCTGTTGGATGAGATCCTTCTGGTGACCATTTCTACACACAAACCCACCTATTCACCGCAATAGCTTACTTACCACCATCAATTCTGACTCTGTTGGATGAGATCCTTCTGGTGACCATTTCTACACACAAACCCACCTATTCACCGCAATAGCTTACTTACCACCATCAATTCTGACTCTGTTGGATGAGATCCTTCTGGTGACCATTTCTACACACAAACCCACCTATTCACCGCAATAGCTTACTTACCACCATCAATTCTGACTCTGTTGGATGAGATCCTTCTGGTGACCATTTCTACACACAAACCCACCTATTCACCGCAATAGCTTACTTACCACCATCAATTCTGACTCTGTTGGATGAGATCCTTCTGGTGACCATTTCTACACACAAACCCACCTATTCACCGCAATAGCTTACTTACCACCATCAATTCTGACTCTGTTGGATGAGATCCTTCTGGTGACCATTTCTACACACAAACCCACCTATTCACCGCAATAGCTTACTTACCACCATCAATTCTGACTCTGTTGGATGAGATCCTTCTGGTGACCATTTCTACACACAAACCCACCTATTCACCGCAATAGCTTACTTACCACCATCAATTCTGACTCTGTTGGATGAGATCCTTCTGGTGACCATTTCTACACACAAACCCACCTATTCACCGCAATAGCTTACTTACCACCATCAATTCTGACTCTGTTGGATGAGATCCTTCTGGTGACCATTTCTACACACAAACCCACCTATTCACCGCAATAGCTTACTTACCACCATCAATTCTGACTCTGTTGGATGAGATCCTTCTGGTGACCATTTCTACACACAAACCCACCTATTCACCGCAATAGCTTACTTACCACCATCAATTCTGACTCTGTTGGATGAGATCCTTCTGGTGACCATTTCTACACACAAACCCACCTATTCACCGCAATAGCTTACTTACCACCATCAATTCTGACTCTGTTGGATGAGATCCTTCTGGTGACCATTTCTACACACAAACCCACCTATTCACCGCAATAGCTTACTTACCACCATCAATTCTGACTCTGTTGGATGAGATCCTTCTGGTGACCATTTCTACACACAAACCCACCTATTCACCGCAATAGCTTACTTACCACCATCAATTCTGACTCTGTTGGATGAGATCCTTCTGGTGACCATTTCTACACACAAACCCACCTATTCACCGCAATAGCTTACTTACCACCATCAATTCTGACTCTGTTGGATGAGATCCTTCTGGTGACCATTTCTACACACAAACCCACCTATTCACCGCAATAGCTTACTTACCACCATCAATTCTGACTCTGTTGGATGAGATCCTTCTGGTGACCATTTCTACACACAAACCCACCTATTCACCGCAATAGCTTACTTACCACCATCAATTCTGACTCTGTTGGATGAGATCCTTCTGGTGACCATTTCTACACACAAACCCACCTATTCACCGCAATAGCTTACTTACCACCATCAATTCTGACTCTGTTGGATGAGATCCTTCTGGTGACCATTTCTACACACAAACCCACCTATTCACCGCAATAGCTTACTTACCACCATCAATTCTGACTCTGTTGGATGAGATCCTTCTGGTGACCATTTCTACACACAAACCCACCTATTCACCGCAATAGCTTACTTACCACCATCAATTCTGACTCTGTTGGATGAGATCCTTCTGGTGACCATTTCTACACACAAACCCACCTATTCACCGCAATAGCTTACTTACCACCATCAATTCTGACTCTGTTGGATGAGATCCTTCTGGTGACCATTTCTACACACAAACCCACCTATTCACCGCAATAGCTTACTTACCACCATCAATTCTGACTCTGTTGGATGAGATCCTTCTGGTGACCATTTCTACACACAAACCCACCTATTCACCGCAATAGCTTACTTACCACCATCAATTCTGACTCTGTTGGATGAGATCCTTCTGGTGACCATTTCTACACACAAAACCCACCTATTCACCGCAATAGCTTACTTACCACCATCAATTCTGACTCTGTTGGATGAGATCCTTCTGGTGACCATTTCTACACACAAACCCACCTATTCACCGCAATAGCTTACTTACCACCATCAATTCTGACTCTGTTGGATGAGATCCTTCTGGTGACCATTTCTACACACAAACCCACCTATTCACCGCAATAGCTTACTTACCACCATCAATTCTGACTCTGTTGGATGAGATCCTTCTGGTGACCATTTCTACACACAAACCCACCTATTCACCGCAATAGCTTACTTACCACCATCAATTCTGACTCTGTTGGATGAGATCCTTCTGGTGACCATTTCTACACACAAACCCACCTATTCACCGCAATAGCTTACTTACCACCATCAATTCTGACTCTGTTGGATGAGATCCTTCTGGTGACCATTTCTACACACAAACCCACCTATTCACCGCAATAGCTTACTTACCACCATCAATTCTGACTCTGTTGGATGAGATCCTTCTGGTGACCATTTCTACACACAAACCCACCTATTCACCGCAATAGCTTACTTACCACCATCAATTCTGACTCTGTTGGATGAGATCCTTCTGGTGACCATTTCTACACACAAACCCACCTATTCACCGCAATAGCTTTACTTACCACCATCAATTCTGACTCTGTTGGATGAGATCCTTCTGGTGACCATTTCTACACACAAACCCACCTATTCACCGCAATAGCTTACTTACCACCATCAATTCTGACTCTGTTTGGATGAGATCCTTCTGGTGACCATTTCTACATACAAACCCACCTATTCACCGCAATAGCTTACTTACCACCATCAATTCTGACTCTGTTGGATGAGATCCTTCTGGTGACCATTTCTACACACAAACCCACCTATTCACCGCAATAGCTTATTTTACCACCATCAATTCTGACTCTGTTGGATGAGATCCTTCTGGTGACCATTTCTACACACAAACCCACCTATTCACCGCAATAGCTTACTTACCACCATCAATTCTGACTCTGTTGGATGAGATCCTTCTGGTGACCATTTCTACACACAAACCCACCTATTCACCGCAATAGCTTACTTACCACCATCAATTCTGACTCTGTTGGATGAGATCCTTCTGGTGACCATTTCTACACACAAACCCACCTATTTCACCGCAAATAGCTTACTTACCACCATCAATTCTGACTCTGTTGGATGAGATCCTTCTGGTGACCATTTCTACACACAAACCCACCTATTCACCGCAATAGCTTACTTACCACCATTATTTTATGACTCTGTTGGATGAGATCCTTCTGGTGACCATTTCTACACACAAACCACCTATTCACCGCAATAGCTTACTTACCACCATCAATTCTGACTCTGTTGGATGAGATCTTCTGGTGACCATTTCTACACACAAACATACCTATTCACCGCAATAGCTTACTTACCACCATCAATTCTGACTCTGTTGGATGAGATCCTTCTGGTGACCATTTCTACACACAAACCCACCTATTCAGCGCAATGGCTTACTTACCACCATCAATTCTGACTCTGTTGGATGAGATCCTTCTGGTGACCATTTCTACACACAAACCCACCTATTCACCGCAATAGCTTAC
>WEDG01006339.1:0-28026 GCA_017591395.1 Schistocephalus solidus | reverse complement strand
TTAAGGAACATTTATGTTCCGTTGTGCCCTGAACTCAGACTAGAGTACTCACAGGCAGTCGCATAGCGACGTGTAGCATCTGTTGATAATGTGGAACCGACAAAGACAAAGGGAGACCGGAATGGCCATTTCTGGCTTATTAGCCGTCATCAGCCAGTCATACCCAATCCCAAGTGTGGAACACCTGGGATTCGAACCCGCGACCTTTGGTATTTGAGTCGAACGCTCTACCATTGAGCCACGGGCTCGTTGCTTTGTCGGTTGCGATCGGGAATATGATGATAGTGTGTGGCTCACCGATCTGCTTAAGGAACATTTATGTTCCGTTGTGCCCTGAACTCAGACTAGAGTATCTCACAGGCAGTCGCATAGCGACATGTAGCATCTGTTGATAATGTGGAACCGACAAAGACAAAGGGAGACCGGAATGGCCATTTCTGGCTTATTAGCCGTCATCAGCCAGTCATACCCAATCCCAAGTGTGGAACACCTGGGATTCGAACCCGCGACCTTTGGTATTTGAGTCGAACGCTCTACCATTGAGCCACGGGCTCGTTGCTTTGTCGGTTGCGATCGGGAATATGATGATAGTGTGTGGCTCACCGATCTGCTTAAGGAACATTTATGTTCCGTTGTGCCCTGGAACTCAGACTAGAGTACTCACAGGCAGTCGCATAGTGACATGTAGCATCTGTTGATAATGTGGAACCGACAAAGACAAGGGAGACCGGAATGGCCATTTCTGGCTTATTTGCCGTCATCAGCCAGTCATATCCCAATCCCAAGTGTGGAACACCTGGGATTCGAACCCGCGACCTTTGGTATTTGAGTCGAACGCTCTACCATTGAGCCACGGGCTCGTTGCTTTGTCGGTTGCGATCGGGAATATGATGATAGTGTGTGGCTCACCGATCTGCTTAAGGAACATTTATGTTCCGTTGTGCCCTGGAACTCAGACTAGAGTTATCTCACAGGCAGTCGCATAGCGACTGAAGCATCTGCTGATAATGTGGAACCGACAAAGACAAAGGGAGACCGGAATGGCCATTTCTGGCTTATTACTGTCATCAGCCAGTCATACCCAATCCCAAGTGTGGAACACCTGGGATTCGAACCCGCGACCTTTGGTATTTGAGTCGAACGCTCTACCATTGAGCCACGGGCTCGTTGCTTTGTCGGTTGCGATCGGGAATATGATGATAGTGTGTGGCTCACCGATCTGCTTAAGGAACATTTATGTTCCGTTGTGCCCTGGAACTCAGACTAGAGTTCTCACAGGCAGTCGCATAGCGACGTGTAGCATCTTTTGATAATGTGGAACCGACAAAGACAAAGGAGACCGGAATGGCCATTTCTGGCTTATTAGCCGTCATCAGCCAGTCATACCCAATCCCAAGTGTGGAACACCTGGGATTCGAACCCGCGACCTTTGGTATTTGAGTCGAACGCTCTACCATTGAGCCACGGGCTCGTTGCTTTGTCGGTTGCGATCGGGAATATGATGATAGTGTGTGGCTCACCGATCTGCTTAAAGGAACATTTATGTTCCGTTGTGCCCTGGAACTCAGACTAGAGTACTCACAGGCCGTCGCATTGCGACATGTAGCATCTGTTGATAATGTGGAACCGACAAAGACAAGGGCAGACCGGAATGGCCATTTCTGGCTTATTAGCCGTCATCAGCCAGTCATACCCAATCACAAGTGTGGAACACCTGGGATTCGAACCCGCGACCTTTGGTATTTGAGCCGAACGATCTACCATTGAGCCACGGGCTCGTTGCTTTGTAGGTTGCGATCGGAAATATGATGATAGTGTGTGGCTCACCGATCTGCTTTAGGAACATTTATGTTCCGTTGTGCCCTGGAACTCAGACTAGAGTTCTCACAGGCAGTCGCATAGCGACGTGGAGCATCTGTTGATAATGTGGAACCGACAAAGACAAAGGGCAGACCGGAATGGCCATTTCTGGCTTATTAGCCGTCATCAGCCAGTCATACCCAATCCCAAGTGTGGAACACCTGGGATTCTAACCCGCGACCTTTGGTATTTGAGTCGAACGCTCTACCATTGAGCCACGGGCTCGTTGATTTGTCGGTTGCGATCGGGAATATGATGATAGTGTGTGGCTCACCGATCTGCTTAAGGAACATTTATGTTCCGTTGTGCCCTGGAACTCAGACTAGAGTACTCACAGGCAGTCGCATAGCGACGTGTAGCATCTGTTGATAATGTGGAACCGACAAAAAGACAAAGCTGACCGGAATGGCCATTTCTTGGCATTATTAGCCCGTCATCAGCCAGTCATACCCTATCCCAAGTGTGGAACACCTGGGATTCTAACCCGCGACCTTTGGTATTTGAGTCGAACGCTCTACCATTGAGCCACGGGCTCGTTGCTTTGTCGGTTGCGATCGGGAATATGATGATAGTGTGTGGCTCACCGATCTGCTTAAGGAACATTTATGTTCCGTTGTGCCCTGAACTCAGACTAGAGTTCTCACAGGCAGTCGCATAGCGACGTGTAGCATCTGTTGATAATGTGGAACCGACAAAGACAAGGGAGACCGGAATGGCCATTTCTGGCTTATTAGCCGTCATCAGCCAGTCATACCCAATCCCAAGTGTGGAACACCTGGGATTCTAACCCGCGACCTTTGGTATTTTGAGTCGAACGCTCTACCATTGAGCCACGGGCTCGTTGCTTTGTCGGTTGCGATCGGGAATATGATGATAGTGTGTGGCTCACCGATCTGCTTAAAGGAACATTTATGTTCCGTTGTGCCCTGAACTCAGACTAGAGTACTCACAGGCAGTTGCATAGCGACGTGTAGCATCTGTTGATAATGTGGAACCGACAAAGACAAAGGGCAGACCGGAATGGCCATTTCTGGCTTATTAGCCGTCATCAGCCAGTCATATCCCAATCCCAAGTGTGGAACACCTGGGATTCGAACCCGCGACCTTTGGTATTTGAGTCGAACGCTCTACCATTGAGCCACGGGCTCGTTGCTTTGTCGGTTGCGATCGGGAATATGATGATAGTGTGTGGCTCACCGATCTGCTTAAAGGAACATTTATGTTCCGTTGTGCCCCTGGAACTCAGACTAGAGTACTCACAGGCAGTCGCATAGCGACGTGTAGCATCTGTTTGATAATGTGGAACCGACAAAGACAAAGGCAGACCGGAATGGCCATTTCTGGCTTATTAGCCGTCATCAGCCAGTCATACCCAATCCCAAGTGTGGAACACCTGGGATTCTAACCCGCGACCTTTGGTATTTGAGTCGAACGCTCTACCATTGAGCCACGGGCTCGTTGCTTTGTCGGTTGCGATCGGGAATATGATGATAGTGTGTGGCTCACCGATCTGCTTAAGGAACATTTATGTTCCATTGTGCCCTGGAATTCAGACTAGAGATCTCACAGGCAGTCGCATAGCGACGTGTAGCATCTGTTGATAATGTGGAACCGACAAAGACAAGGGAGACCGGAATGGCCATTTCTGGCTTATTAGCCGTCATCAGCCAGTCATACCCAATCCCAAGTGTGGAACACCTGGGATTCGAACCCGCGACCTTTGGTATTTGAGTCGAACGCTCTACCATTGAGCCACGGGCTTGTTGCTTTGTCGGTTGCGATCGGGAATATGATGATAGTGTGTGGCTCACCGATCTGCTTAAGGAACATTTATGTTCACGTTGTGTCCTCGGAACTCAGACTAGAGTACTCACAGGCAGTCGCAGTTGCGACGTGTAGCATCTGTTGATAATGTGGAACCGACAAAGACAAGGGAGACCGGAATGGCCATTTCTGGCTTATTAGCCGTCATCAGCCAGTCAAGACCCAATCCCAAGTCTGGAACACCTGGGATTCGAACCCGCGACCTTTGGTATTTGAGTCGAACGCTCTACCATTTAGCCACGGCCTCGTTGCTTTTTCGGTTGCGATCGGGAATATGATGATAGTGTGTGGCTCACCGATCTGCTTAAGGAACATTTATGTTCACGTTGTTCCCTGGAACTCAGACTAGAGTTCTCACAGGCAGTCGCATAGCGACGTGTAGCATCTGTTTGATAATGTGGAACCGACAAAGACAAAGGGCAGACCGGAATGGCCATTTCTGGCTTATTAGCCGTCATCAGCCAGTCATACCCAATCCCAAGTGTGGAACACCTGGGATTCGAACCCACGACCTTTGGTATTTGAGTCGAACGTTCTACCATTGAGCCACGGGCTCGTTGCTTTGTCGGTTGCGATCGGGAATATGATGATAGTGTGTGGCTCACCGATCTGCTTAAGGAACATTTATGTTCCGTTGTGCCCTGGAACTCCAGACTAGAGTTCTCACGGGCAGTCGCATAGCGACGTGTAGCAACTTATGATAATGTGGAACCGACCAAGACAAGGGAGACTGGAATGGCCATTTCTGGCTTATTAGCCGTCATCAGCCAGTCATACCCAATCCCAAGTGTGGAACACCTGGGATTCGAACCCGCGACCTTTGGTATTTTGAGTCGAACGCTCTACCATTGAGCCACGGGCTCGTTGCTTTGTCGGTTGCGATCGGGAATATGATGATAGTGTGTGGCTCACCGATCTGCTTAAGGAACATTTATGTTCCGTTGTGCCCTGGAACTCAGACTAGAGTACTCACAGGCAGTCGCATAGCGACGTGAAGCATCTGATTGATAATGTGGAACCGACAAGACAAAGTGAGACTGGAATGGCCATTTCTGGCTTATTAGCCGTCATCAGCCAGTCATACCCAATCCCAAGTGTGGAACACCTGGGATTCGAACCCGCGACCTTTGGTATTTGAGTCGAACGCTCTACCATTGAGCCACGGGCTCGTTGCTTTGTCGGTTGCGATCGGGAATATGAAGATAGTGTGTGGCTCACCGATCTACTTAAGAACATTTATGTTCCGTTGTGCCCTGGAACTCAGACTAGAGTACTCACAGGCAGTCGCATAGCGACGTGTAGCATCTGTTGATAATGTGGAACCGACAAAGACAAGGCAGACCGGAATGGCCATTTCTGGCTTATAAGCCGTTATCAGCCAGTCATACCCAATCCCAAGTGTGGAACACCTGGGATTCGAACCCGCGACCTTTGGTATTTGAGTCGAACGCTCTACCATTGAGCCACGGGCTCGTTGCTTTGTCGGTTGCGATCGGGAATATGATGATAGTGTGTGGCTCACCGATCTGCTTAAGGAACATTTATGTTCCGTTGTGCCCTGGAACTCAGACTAGAGTACTCACAGGCAGTCGCATAGCGACGTGTAGCATCTGTTGATAATGTGGAACCGACAAAGACAAGGGAGACCGGAATGGCCATTTCTGGCTTATTAGCCCTCATAAGCCAGTCATACCCAATCCCAAGTGTGGAACACCTGGGATTCGAACCCGGGACCTTTGGTATTTGAGTCGAACGCTCTACCATTGAGCCACGGGCTCGTTGCTTTGTCGGTTGCGATCGGGAATATGATGATAGTGTGTGGCTCACCGATCTGCTTAAGGAACATTTATGTTCCGTTGTGCCCTGGAACTCAGACTAGAGTACTCACAGGCAGTCGCATAGCGACGTGTAGCATCTGTTGATAATGTGGAACCGACAAAGACAAGGCAGACCGAAATGGTCATTTCTGGTTTATAAGCAATCATCAGCCAGTCATACCCAATCCCATGTTTGGAACACCTGGGATTCGAACCCGCGACCTTTGGTATTTGAGTCGAACGCTCTACCATTGAGCCACGGGCTCGTTGCTTTGTCGGTTGCGATCGGGAATATGATGATAGTGTGTGGCTCACCGATCTGCTTAAGGAACATTTATGTTCCGTTGTGCCCTGGAACTCAGACTAGAGTACTCACAGGCAGTCGCATAGCGACGTGTAGCATCTGTTGATAATGTGGAACCGACAAAGAAAAGGGAGACCGGAATGGCCATTTCTGGCTTATTAGCCGTCATCAGCCAGTCATACCCAATCCCAAGTGTGGAACACCTGGGATTCGAACCCGCGACCTTTGGTATTTGAGTCGAACGCTCTACCATTGAGCCACGGGCTCGTTGCTTTGTCGGTTGCGATCGGGAATATGATGATAATGTGTGGCTCACCGATCTACTTAAGGAACGTTTATGTTCCGTTGTGCCCTGGATCTCAGACTAGAGTTCTCACAGGCAGTCGCATAGCGACGTGTAACATCTTTTGATAATGTGGAACCGACAAAGACAAAGGCAGACCGGAATGGCCATTTCTGGCTTATAAGCCGTCATCAGCCAGTCATACCCAATCCCAAGTATGGAACACCTGGGATTCGAACCCGCGACCTTTGGTATTTGAGTCGAACGCTCTACCATTGAGCCACGGGCTCGTTGCTTTTGTCGGTTGCGATCGGGAATATGATGATAGTGTGTGGCTCACCGATCTGCTTAAGGAACATTTATGTTCCGTTGTGCCCTGGAACTCAGACAAGAGTTCTCACAGGCAGTCGCCTAGCGACGTATAGCATGCTGTTGATAATGTGGAACCGACAAAGACAAGGGGAAGACCGGAATGGCCATTTCTGGCTTATTAGCCGTCATCAGCCAGTCATACCCAATCCCAAGTGTGGAACACCTGGGATTCGAACCCGCGACCTTTGGTATTTGAGTCGAACGCTCTACCATTGAGCCACGGGCTCGTTGCTTTTGTCGGTTGCGATCGGGAATATGATGATAGTGTGTGGCTCACCGATCTGCTTAAGGAACATTTATGTTCCGTTGTGCCCTGGAACTCAGACTAGAGTACTCACAGGCAGTCGCATAGCGACGTGTAGCATCTGTTGATAATGTGGAACCGACAAAGACAAGGAGACCGGAATGGCCATTTCTGGCTTATTAGCCGTCATCAGCCAGTCATACCCAATCCCAAGTGTGGAACACCTGGGATTCGAACCCGCGACCTTTTGGTATTTGAGTCGAACGCTCTACCATTGAGCCACGGGCTCGTTGCTTTGTCGGTTGCGATCGGGAATATGATGATAGTGTGTGGCTCACCGATCTGCTTAAAGGAACATTTATGTTCCGTTGTGCCCTGGAACTCAGACTAGAGTACTCACAGGCAGTCGCATAGCGACGTGTAGCATCTGTTGATAATGTGGAACCGACAAAGACAAGGGAGACCGGAATGGCCATTTCTGGCTTATTAGCCGTCATCAGCCAGTCATACCCAATCCCAAGTGTAGAATACCTGGGAATTCGAACCCGCGACCTTTTGGTATTTTGAGTCGAACGCTCTACCATTGAGCCACGGGCTCGTTGCTTTGTCGGTTGCGATCGGGAATATGATGATAGTGTGTGGCTCACCGATCTGCTTAAGGAACATTTATGTTCCGTTGTGCCCTGGAACTCAGACTAGAGTACTCACAGGCGGTCGCATAGCGACGTGTAGCATCTGTTTGATAATGTGGAACCGACAAAGACAAGGGAGACCGGAATGGCCATTTCTGGCTTATTAGCCGTCATCAGCCAGTCATACCCAATCCCAAGTGTGGAACACCTGGATTTCGAACCCGCGACCTTTGGTATTTGAGTCGAACGCTCTACCAATTGAGCCACAGGCACGTTGCTTTGTCGGTTGCGATCGGGAATATGATGATAGTGTGTGGCTCACCGATCTGCTTAAGGAACATTTATGTTCCGTTGTGCCCTGGAACTCAGACTAGAGTACTCACAGGCAGTCGCATAGCGACGTGTAGCATCTGTTGATAATGTGGAACCGACAAAGACAAAGGGGAGACCGAATGGCCATTTCTGGCTTATTAGCCGTCATCAGCCAGTCATACCCAATCCCAAGTGTGGAACACCTGGGATTCGAACCCGCGACCTTTGGTATTTGAGTCGAACGCTCTACCATTGAGCCACGGGCTCGTTGCTTTGTCGGTTGCGATCGGGAATATGATGATAGTGTGTGGCTCACCGATCTGCTTAAGGAACATTTATGTTTCCGTTGTGCCCTGGAACTCAGACTAGAGTACTCACAGGCAGTCGCATAGCGACGTGTAGCATCTGTTGATAATGTGGGAACCGACAAAGACAAAAGGGAGACCGGAATGGCCATTTCTGGCTTATTAGCCGTCATCAGCCAGTCATACCCAATCCAAGTGTGAACACCTGGGATTCGAACCCGCGACCTTTGGTATTTGAGTCGAACGCTCTACCATTGAGCCACGGGCTCGTTGCTTTGTCGGTTGCGATCGGGAATATGATGATAGTGTGTGGCTCACCGATCTGCTTAAAGGAACATTTATGTTCCGTTGTGCCCTGGAACTCAGACTAGAGTACTCACAGGCAGTCGCATAGCGACGTGTAGCATCTGTTGATAATGTGGAACCGACAAAGACAAAGGGAGACCGGAATGGCCATTTCTGGCTTATTAGCCGTCATCAGCCAGTCATACCCAATCCCAAGTGTGGAACACCTGGGATTCGAACCCGCGACCTTTTGGTATTTTGAGTCGAACGCTCTACCATTGAGCCACGGGCTCGTTGCTTTGTCGGTTGCGATCGGGAATATGATGATAGTGTGTGGCTCACCGATCTGCTTAAGGAACATTTATGTTCCGTTGTGCCCTGGAACTCAGACTAGAGTACTCACAGGCAGTCGCATAGCGACGTGTAGCATCTGTTTGATAATGTGGAACCGACAAAGACAAGGGAGACCGGAATGGCCATTTCTGGCTTATTAGCCGTCATCAGCCAGTCATACCCAATCCCAAGTGTGGAACACCTGGGATTCGAACCCGCGACCTTTGGTATTTGAGTCGAACGCTCTACCATTGAGCCACGGGCTCGTTGCTTTGTCGGTTGCGATCGGGAATATGATGATAGTGTGTGGCTCACCGATCTGCTTAAGGAACATTTATGTTCCGTTGTGCCCTGGAACTCAGACTAGAGTACTCACAGGCAGTCGCATAGCGACGTGTAGCATCTTTGATAATGTGGAACCGACAAAGACAAGGGGAGACCGGAATGGCCATTTCTGGCTTATTAGCCGTCATCAGCCAGTCATACCCAAATCCCAAGTGTGGAACACCTGGGATTCGAACCCGCGACCTTTGGTATTTGAGTCGAACGCTCTACCATTGAGCCACGGGCTCGTTGCTTTGTCGGTTGCGATCAGGGAATATGATGATAGTGTGTGGCTCACCGATCTGCTTAAGGAACATTTATGTTCCGTTGTGCCCTGGAACTCAGACTAGAGTACTCACAGGCAGTCGCATAGCGACGTGTAGCATCTGTTGATAATGTGGAACCGACAAAGACAAGGGAGACCGGAATGGCCATTTCTGGCTTATTAGCCGTCATCAGCCAGTCATACCCAATCCCAAGTGTGGAACACCTGGGATTCGAAACCCGCGACCTTTGGTATTTTAGTCGAACGCTCTACCATTGAGCCACGGGCTCGTTGCTTTGTCGGTTGCGATCGGGAATATGATGATAGTGTGTGGCTCACCGATCTGCTTAAGGAACATTTATGTTCCGTTGTGCCCTGGAACTCAGACTAGAGTACTCACAGGCAGTCGCATAGCGACGTGTAGCATCTGTTGATAATGTGGAACCGACAAAGACAAGGGGAGACCGGAATGGCCATTTCTGGCTTATTAGCCGTCATCAGCCAGTCATACCCAATCCCAGTATGGAACACCTGGGATTCGAACCCGCGACCTTTAGTATTTGAGTCGAACGCTCTACCATTGAGCCACGGGCTCGTTGCTTTTGTCAGTTGCGATCGGGAATATGATGATAGTGTGTGGCTCACCGATCTGCTTAAGGAACATTTATGTTCCGTTGTGCCCTGGAACTCAGACTAGAGTACTCACAGGCAGTCGCATAGCGACGTGTAGCATCTTTGACAATGTGAACCGACAAAGACAAGGGAGACCGGAATGGCCATTTCTGGCTTATTAGCCGTCATCAGCCAGTCATACCCAATCCCAAGTGTGGAACACCTGGGATTCGAACCCGCGACTATCGGTTTTTTGAGTCGAACGCTCTACCATTGAGCCACGGGCTCGTTGCTTTGTCAGTTGCGATCGGGAATATGATGATAGTGTGTGGCTCACCGATCTGCTTAAGGAACATTTATGTTCCGTTGTGCCCTGGAACTCAGACTAGAGTACTCACAGGCAGTCGCATAGCGACGTGTAGCATCTTTTGATAATGTGGAACCGACAAAGACAAGGGAAAACCGGAATGGCCATTTCTGGCTTATTAGCCGTCATCAGCCAGTCATACCCAATCCCAAGTGTGGAACACCTAGGATTCCGAACCCACGACCTTTGGTATTTGAGTCGAACGCTCTACCATTGAGCCACGGGCTCGTTGCTTTGTCGGTTGCGATCGGGAATATGATGATAGTGTGTGGCTCACCGATCTGCTTAAGGAACATTTATGTTCCGTTGTGCCCTGGAACTCAGACTAGAGTACTCACAGGCGGTCGCATAGCGACGTGTAGCATCTGTTGATAATGTGGAACCGACAAAGACAAGGGGAGACCGGAATGGCCATTTCTGGCTTATTAGCCGTCATCAGCCAGTCATACCCAATCCCAAGTGTGGAACACCTGGGATTCGAACCCGCGACCTTTGGTATTTGAGTCGAACGCTCTACCATTGAGCCACGGGCTCGTTGCTTTGTCGGTTGCGATCGGGAATATGATGATAGTGTGTAGCTCACCGATCTGCTTAAGGAACATTTATGTTCCGTTGTGCCCTGGAACTCAGACTAGAGTACTCACAGGCAGTCGCATAGCGACGTGTAGCATCTGTTGATAATGTGGAACCGACAAAGACAAGGGAGACCGGAATGGCCATTTCTGGCTTATTAGCCGTCATCAGCCAGTCATACCCAATCCCAAGTGTGGAACACCTGGGATTCGAACCCGCGACCTTTGGTATTTGAGTCGAACGCTCTACCATTGAGCCACGGGCTCGTTGCTTTGTCGGTTGCGATCGGGAATATGATGATAGTGTGTGGCTCACCGATCTGCTTAAAGGAACATTTATGTTCCGTTGTGCCCTGGAACTCAGACTAGAGTACTCACAGGCAGTCGCATAGCGACGTGTAGCATCTGTTGATAATGTGGAACCGACAAAGACAAGGGGAGACCGGAATGGCCATTTCTGGCTTATTAGCCGTCATCAGCCAGTCATACCCAATCCCAAGTGTGGAACACCTGGGATTCGAACCCGCGACCTTTACGGTATTTTGAGTCGAACGCTCTACCATTGAGCCACGGGCTCGTTGCTTTGTCAGTTGCTATCGGGAATATGATGATAGTGTGTGGCTCACCGATCTGCTTAAGGAACATTTATGTTCCGTTTGCCCTGGAACTCAGACTAGAGTACTCACAGGCAGTCGCATAGCGACGTGTAGCATCTGTTGATAATGTGGAACCGACAAAAGATAAGGGAACCGGAATGGCCATTTCTGGCTTATTAGCCGTCATCAGCCAGTCATACCCAATCCCAAGTGTGGAACACCTGGGATTCGAACCCGCGACCTTTGGTATTTGAGTCGAACGCTCTACCATTGAGCCACGGGCTCGTTGCTTTGTCGGTTGCGATCAGGGAATATGATGATAGCTGTGTGGCTCACCGATCTGCTTAAGGAACATGTATGTTCCGTTGTACCCTGGAACTCAGACTAGAGTACTCACAGGCGGTCGCATAGCGACGTGTAGCATCTGTTGATAATGTGGAACCGACAAAGACAAGGGAAACCGGAATGGCCATTTCTGGCTTATTAGCCGTCATCAGCCAGTCATACCCAATCCAAGTGTGGGAACACCTGGGATTCGAACCCGCGACCTTTGGTATTTGAGTCGAACGCTCTACCATTGAGCCACAGGCTCGTTGCTTTCGTCGGTTGCGATCGGGAATATGATGATAGTGTGTGGCTCACCGATCTGCTTAAAGGAACATTTATGTTCCGTTGTGCCCTGGAACTCAGACTAAAGTACTCTCAGGCAGTCGCATAGCGACGTGTAGCATCTTTTGATAATGTGGAACCGACAAAGACAAGGGAAACCGGAATGGCCATTTTCTGGCTTATTAGCCGTCATCAGCCAGTCATACCCAATCCCAAGTATGGAACACCTGGTATTCGAACCCGCGTTTATCGGTTTTTGAGTCGAACGCTCTACCATTGAGCCACGGGCTCGTTGCTTTGTCAGTTGCGATCGGGAATATGATGATAGTGTGTGGCTCACCGATCTGCTTAAGGAACATGTATGTTCCGTTGTGCCCTGGAACTCAGACTAATGTACTCACAGGCAGTCGCATAGCGACGTGTAGCATCTTTTGATAATGTGGAACCGACAAAGACAAGGGAGACCGGAATGGCCATTTCTGGCTTATTAGCCGTCATCAGCCAGTCATACCCAATCCCAAGTGTGGAACACCTGGGATTCGAACCCGCGACCTTTGGTATTTGAGTCGAAACGCTCTACCATTGAGCCACGGGCTCGTTGCTTTGTCGGTTGCGATCGGGAATATGATGATAGTGTGTGGCTCACCGATCTGCTTAAGGAACATTTATGTTCCGTTGTGCCCTGGAACTCAGACTAGAGTACTCACAGGCAGTCGCATAGCGACGTGTAGCATCTGTTGATAATGTGGAACCGCCAAAGACAAGGCAGTCCGGAATGGCCATTTCTGGCTTATTAGCCGTCATCAGCCATTCACACCAAATCCCAAGTGTGGAACACCTGGGATTCGAACCCGCGACCTTTGGTATTTGAGTCGAACGCTCTACCATTGAGCCACGGGCTCGTTGCTTTGTCGAATGCGATCGGGAATATGATGATAGTGTGTGTCTCTCTGATCTGCTTTAGGAATATTTATGTTCCGTTGTGCCCTGGAACTCAGACTAATGTACTCTCAGGCAGTCGCATAGCGACGTGTAGCATCTTTTGATAATGTGGAACCGACAAAGACAAGGGAGACCGGAATGGCCATTTCTGGCTTATTAGCCGTCATCAGCCAGTCATACCCAATCCCAAGTGTGGAACACCTGGGATTCGAACCCGCGACCTTTGGTATTTGAGTCGAAACGCTCTACCATTGAGCCACGGGCTCGTTGCTTTGTCAGTTGCGATCGGGAATATGATGATAGTGTGTGTCTCACCGATCTGCTTAAGGAACATTTATGTTCCGTTGTGCCCTGGAACTCAGACTAATGTACTCACAGGCAGTCGCATAGCGACGTGTAGCATCTTTTGATAATGTGGAACCGACAAAGACAAGGGAAACCGGAATGGCCATTTCTGGCTTATTAGCCGTCATCAGCCAGTCATAACCAAATCCCAAGTGTGGAACACCTGGGATTCGAACCCGCGACCTTTGGTATTTGAGTCGAACGCTCTACCATTGAGCCACGGGCTCGTTGCTTTGTCGGTTGCGATCGGGGAATATGATGATAGTGTGTGGCTCACCGATCTGCTTAAGGAACATTTATGTTCCGTTGTGCCCTGGAACTCAGACTAGAGTACTCACAGGCGGTCGCATAGCGACGTGTAGCATCTGTTGATAATGTGGAACCGCCAAAGACAAGGCAGACCGGAATGGCCATTTCTGGCTTATTAGCCGTCATCAGCCAGTCACACCCAAACCCAAGTGTGGAACACCTGGGATTCGAACCCGCGACCTTTGGTATTTGAGTCGAACGCTCTACCATTGAGCCACGGGCCTCGTTGCTTTGTCGGTTGCGATCGGGAATATGATGATAGTGTGTGGCTCTACGATCTGCTTAAAGGAATATTTATGTTCCGTTGTGCCCTGGAACTCAGACTAAAGTACTCACAGGCAGTCGCATAGCGACGTGTAGCATCTTTTGATAATGTGGAACCGACAAAGACAAGGAAAACCGGAATGGCCATTTCTGGCTTATTAGCCGTCATCAGCCAGTCATACCCAATCCCAAGTATGGAACACCTGGGATTCGAACCCGCGTTTATCGGTTTTTGAGTCGAACGCTCTACCATTGAGCCACGGGCTCGTTGCTTTGTCAGTTGCGATCGGGAATATGATGATAGTGTGTGTCTCACCGATCTGCTTAAGGAACATTTATGTTCCGTTGTGCCCTGGAACTCAGACTAGAGTACTCACAGGCAGTCGCATAGCGACGTGTAGCATCTTTTGATAATGTGGGACCGACAAAGACAAGGGAAAACGGAATGGCCATTTCTGGCTTATTAGCCGTCATCAACCAGTCATACCTAATCCCAAGTAAGGAAATACTGGGATTCGAACCCGCGACTATCGGTTTTTGAGTCGAACGCTCTACCATTGAGTTAAAACTCGCCCTAGACACCGAACAGTGTCAACAGTGTGACGAATGATGAAATTGATGATGACCTCACATGCACTTGTGGTTAAAAAGAGTGTTCTAAAGAAGACAGGCCTTGATCGAAACCGAGGCAGGGCTGATACTGCCTCCTGTGAAGAGGGGCAGAGTATCATCCAGAACGTCTATTGGCGTGATCTCGTCAACGTGTATAGGTGCATTGACACGTTTTTGATGAGCAGAAATGGCATGTGTGACACAGTTCATCCCAGTGAATGCTGAGTCAAACGCATCCGTTTGTGAAGAGTTCGACTGTCGTTTGGGCTCAAAGATGGAAAAAATTACGGTGGAAGCACATTAAGCTTGTCCCAGTAAAATTGCTATTGCTTTTGCTACTTAAAAGCCTACAGTAAGTTGTCTTGTACAGATAAATATCACCAAAAATTATCATGAGACTGCTGTCAAATGTTCTGTCTAGTTATACGCTTTGGCATTCGGTGCCCTTTATTCTGCTAGTAAACTGTTGGTTGGAAAGTGATTCTCTTTTCCATAGTAAAAAGTAGTAGTAGTAGACGCACTAGTAATAGTAATAGTAGTAGTAGTAGTAGTTGTAGTGGTAGAAGTAGCAGTAGACGCAGTAGAAGTAGTAGTAGTAGTAGTAGTAGTAGTAGTAGTAGAAGACGCATTAGTAGTTGTAGTAATAGTAGTAGTAGAAGTAGTAGTAGTAGTAGTAGTAATAGCAGTAGAAGTAGTAGTTAAATAAAAAATAGCAGTATTAGACGCAGTAGTAGTTGTGGTAATAGTAGTAGTTGTAGCAGTAGTAGATGCAGTGAGTAGAAGTAAAAGTTGTAGTGGTTGACGCAGTAGTAGTAGTAGAAGTAGTATCAGTAGTAGTAATAGTAATATTTGTAGTAATGGTAGTAGTAATAGTAGTATTTTTAGTATTATTAGAAGTAGTAGACGCAGTACTGATAGACGCAGTAGTAGTGCTTGTAGTAGTAGTACCTAAAAAGTAAAGAGTTTTAGTGTGCGTTCGAACGAGCTTCTCCCATGGACTAGTATTTAAGCATAACTATCAGTTACCTGCGCACCAATTATCATTTTTTCCGATCAAAAGTTAGGTAACTGATATTGAGTTGACCTGATGGAGTGTCTGTTTTTGTTAACTCTTATAATGCATGCAGTAAAAATGCATCTCTGAAGTGATGAAAGCTTGTTCAATTTATCTCGTCAGTACGGATAAAATGAGCTTATTCTCCCACGGAATCAAATGTTGTTCATCCCCAAGCTCCTCATTCAACTTTACCATGAGGCGAAGCCTTAGTTTAAGTTGCTGAAGCCGCGGCAGTCCTGATCTGCTTATACATCTCTTTTTAAAGGGGATGAAAAACCTTTCCCACTTTGTTCACTCCTTGGGACTGAAATTCGGCATCTACTTGGACTTTGGCACTAAAACCTGTGAAGGCTATCCTGGCAGTATGGACTTTCTGGAGATCGACGCACAGACCATGGCCGATTGGGACGTGGACTACATTAAAATGGATGGTTGCTATAGTGATGCATCTGTGCAGGCCCTTGGCTACCACGCATTTAGTAGGTTCCTCAACGGAACCGGTCGACCAATCGTATTTTCGTGCAGTTACCCGGCCTACGAACCCTGGACGGAACCTGCCTTTCCCTTTAATTGGACAATGCTGCAAGAGGACTGCAATCTCTGGAGAATGCTGGATGATGTTCAGGACTCCTGGGCATCTGTTCTGGGGATTATTGGTGCCTATGAGAAGTACCACATAACGCTTGCACTAAATGCCGGCCCCGGACACTGGAACGACCCAGATATGCTACTATTGGGCAACTACGGCCTGTCGAGTGATCAGCAGCGAGTTCAGATGGGCATGTGGGCCATGTTCGCAGCTCCACTCCTTATATCCACTGACCTCGGGGCGATTAGCGATGAGGCAAAGCAGCTGCTGCAATCGGATCTTCTCCTCCAGATCAACCAGGATCCTTTGGGGTTACAAGCTCTCTTCCATTACACCATTGGAGGCATAAAGGTAAGCATCTGACTCAGCGGCAGGAGTCATCGTGGCGGTAAGGAACACAGTTTAGAGAGCGGCTTTCAGCCCTTTTACTAGAGTCCAACTGTGGACTATGTTCCGAGCAAACGCCAAGTTTCCGTCATCCTAATCTACCACTGAATCCTTTTTAAATGATTGTTTTATCGGTCTTTAATTAGCCGAAAAGCAGAACAGGATTGGAAAATGTATGATGACGCAGCATTTTTGTCGTCGTGCAATTTCGGCCACACAGAAAATCTTCCGTGGGCAAACTTTTCCTTCACAATCTAGATTAAAGATGCGACCTGGGTGATTCACGTGAGGTGTGAACGGTCATCTGATTCAACTCCAAAACCGTTGGGAAAAAAGGCCGTTTAAAGTCTTTCAAATGAACAATTGATTGCACCTCATCCACATGTAATGTGCGGAAGGTTCTTATGTCGTGTGAAAACTAACAGTATCCAAAAGGAAAGACGCATTTAAGGCTTCCCCTGTTTACCCATATGCCTGCCTTGTGAGTTTTCCTGGGTGTGGGACAATTTTTTAAAAGAATTGACCTTTCTTCTCGTAAAATGTAAATAAACCATCTGAGGAACAGGCGTTATAGGGTCTATTGTAGGAATAACCTAAGTCGCTGCCTCAGAAAAATACTGTGCTTCTCCTAAGTTCATCAACCTTACCTGTATTGAGAGAGAGAGAGAGGAATACTCTTTGTTTTGAAAGTATCATTCAAAATTTCGCGCAAAAAAGAAATGGCTCCATTCACTAAGATAATAGGATAAGTTAACGGATTATGCAGGAATCAAAAGTCAAAAATGGATATCTAGTAGGGAGAAAGTCCCACTCGTAGCTTCTGTATTTCAATCTCTTCAGACGTACGGTAGCGTTCTAGAAATGGCAAAACATAGTGCTGGTAAGTTCAGCAACCTTCTGTGATCGTCATGTAATTATGTTAGTTCATCATAACATTGCTAGAATAAATGAAAGCATACATAAAAAGGCGTTGTTTGTGACGCCCGTTTGTCCATTGCTCCAAATGGAAGAAACTGAGCACTTTAAGAAAATATAAAGTGGGCAGCGGTTTAAAAAACCAGTAGGCATGCTTCAGATAAATTAGTTAAAACGAGTGTTTACCATCTCGCATCCTTTGAAATGAGATTGTTAGACAAATTAAATTCAATTACTGCCTACTACCTATATTATAGTAGTAATTTATATGCATTTTAGATTTGGACTCGAAGGCTCAGTAACAATGGAGTAGCCATTGCTTTTCTTAACCCAAGCGACTCCTCAGGTGGCCCAGTACGCATCGTCGTTGCACTGAAGCAGCTGGAAGTCTTTGAAACTGACCCTCCATTCTGTCTTACTGATGCCTTTTCTGGGAAAATATTTGCAATTGTGGACCTTGATACTCCGTTCGAGGTGCGCATAAATCCAAGTGGAATCATCCTGCTCATCGTTCGGTCACTGAACTAGGATAAACGCCAACCACGGTGGATTATTAAGCCAGGAAGACTTCAATTTTAAATTCATACTACAAAGACCCTAATACTCATCCTTTATCCATAACCGTTTCGCGAAAATAAACGAACGCAATTTGTCTATTCTTATTATTCCCCCAGTTTTGGATTGACATGTGAATACCCCAGGACAGAAAATAGACCACTCTTCGGTGTCTTAATTGGCCATTGGGTGTATGGTTCCTATTCACATTCTACGAAATATCAGATTTACGAAAATGGTTGGTTGTTTGCTATCGTAATAATCATGCGCACTTCGTTTGAAACAAAATTGTTATTGTTGTTAATGCGTAAGCAGCACCAACATTTCAGCCATAAATAAAAAAGACTTATCTAGATAGGTTAAAATTCTCGCTACGCCTTTGTGACATAGTGGTGATGAAAGATTGAATTCTGATCAAGTTTCCTCTACGTACATTGGTGCATGGTATAAATGAAAGTTTTTCGTTCCCAAACATTTTGATACTAAGATTTAACGAACGTATTGTGAAATTTAATAAAGCAATTATTGACAGTCTTTTAGCAATAGAAAAACGCATGCCAGGAGACCAAAATTTATATTTTTACATATTAAGGCCCATTGCGTCTCCCATTTAATTCGAGCATAGCCTACTGGAGTGGTAGAAGATCTCAGAGAACGTACTGGTACTGTTGTGCCGTGGTGCCAGATCTGGATCATTCACAGACGGTTTCATAGCGAATAATACTTTATGTATATAATGAGCTGCCTTCCATGAAAAGCGAGAAGCTTGCGAAGACATAAGAATTACAGAACCTGAGCCTTCACAAATATTTTTTCTGCTTTCAAGAAAGTTTGAAAAATTATATTAATGTTGAAGACTGCAAAAAAATAGGACTTGAGTTTCTTGGCTGAGAAAGCGCCTTTTGCAGCGACTCGTTACGGTTATTTAAGTGCCCACTTTGGCTGCTAAGTGTCTGTTGAAAAGTCTGATTGGTTGAAATAGAGGGCATCGCCAAATTGTAAGTCAAGGAAAACAGTTTTGAACGGAGAACCATTTACTGAAACCAAAGAGCGTACAGGAAGCAGTTGTCACAAGCTGCCCTTCAGGTGGGTACGTACAGATGCCTGCCCCAGTACGGTCTGGCGATCAAAATTTCAAAGTTATGGGGGGGGAGGTGGGATGAATTGAGCTTCCATAGACTTACATACTACCTCCTTAAAGTTCAATGTCACATTTAGCTGCTCAACTGATTTCCAGTCAGTCATTTACAATTGACCTGATGCCCTTGGTGTGTGTGTGTGCGGGCGCATTTGGTAGAGATGTCCCCTGAACTTGCCACGTGCTGTATGCGCTGGACCAACATGGGGCCAGATCAGAGCACAGCAGGCGTTACTCGAATGCGCTCCGTTAACAAATGCTAAACATGAGGACGGGGCGTGGTGACACGTGTAAATGCAAGCTCACGCCATGCTAGCCACTTGCGTTTGATCCCACGTCCGGACTTTGTTTTGAGACCGCTGGATGAGAAATGAGAGAGTGCAGGAGATACTGCGTAAGTCTACTATCACAAATACTAATCCACACGGAAGTTACCGTCACTGAACCACCAAGTTCTGTGGATTAAAGGGTGGATGTCGTCGGACTACGACTGTCGAAATGTAGTGTCAGTGTCCACCGCTGGGATTTAAAAATTCCAACTGGTGTGGGCTCTGGGGTCTACAGCATTTCAGCGAACAATGCGGTTTGATTGTACTGAACCACTCACAAAGCTACTAGCAAGTTTTGCGTAATCACAGCAGCGAATTTCCAGGGAGCATGGGGCAACCAGTAAGGCTGCACGATAAAGCGGTGGTAATGACGATAATGAAATCCGACCGCTACACGTTTTCCAATAAGATACAAGGAAACTGGAATAGCAATTTTGACCTACATGTAGTCATCAGTCGGTGGCAGCCTAACAGTCGGTTCATGCACTCGGGCTTCGTAGCTGGGCCAGCTTATCATGGAGCACCACTCTCACCATTGCAAACTAATGGGTTAGCCTCATGGGGAACACTCTGCCACATGATGGTGGTGTGCACGGTTCCATCCGAACTGCTGGACAAGAAACATCGGATATATTTTTGTTTCAACGTACCAATATATCAGAGTATGTTTCCAAACATCACAATGTAGTTAAACTCCACACCCAAGTGAACATCCAGTTGCCAACAAAGTGTATTACCTCCACAATGACCTAATGTTCTTTCTGTGAAGTTTGGACGGTAATGTAGAAAGTTTGGCTAAGGGGAGATATAAAACAGTGCTCACTGTAAGGGCTTGTGATATATAAGAATGCATACTCATCAGGAAGCCGTCGGGGGTGCCAACAGGGATGCCCGAACAATTCAAATTTACACATGGGAAAAATACATTATATCGAAATAAAATTAGTAAGTTCTTCAAAATTTTGCCAGTTACGGCCCCCACTGATTAATAGGATCATCAGACTGTCAATGAACGCAGTGAGTGCGGAGTGGTACGAATTTCATTCCTTCAGTTAAGTTAACCAGTTACTAAAAAGTGACAATGCACGAATTTACGTAGTTATCAAATGGGGGCTTTTACAAGAGAGGCGCCTTTATAAATTAAGGACTACACGCGTTAAAAAGCAAACAACCAGTCCTATTTTACTTTCTTGTGAATCACTTATGGCCTTGTAATTTTGTTCATTATCTTTGTTAGTGCTTTTAAATTTCACCCAGTAATGTTGTTTGCTGCAAAATTGCAACATACCGATTAAATTCAATCTAGTTCGTGGTTTGCTTGTTTAAGTATTCTGCGGGTTTTGAGCTCATTAGTATTAAGGGTGCGGATATTATTAGATTTAGGTTAAGGTTGAGGTGAGGGCTAGAGTTAACCTTATTTTCAGGCTTACTGTGTTGGGCTGTTTGAAGCCACCCTACAGTTATCTGATTTTCGTGAACAAAGATAAAATTTTTCCTTTTCTAAAAGGATAAATTTAAATCTTTTCCAGCTTATATTAATGATCATTTATAATAAAAAACGCTTGAACTTAGATATGTCGCATTTCACTCAATCCTGGCCTGAAGTAGACCCCGTTTTAGTAAATACTTTTTACTCTTTATATAAAGTAGAAAACAAAATAAAAAAACCTTAAATGCATGCCATACTACCACCTCAAATTTTGAATTAATCATTTCATGAGATAAGCAATCTACTATAGATTTGGTCTTAAGTTAGCTTTAGAGATAAGCTTTCTTAGTGTGTGCATTGTGTTAGTTTTTCTTAGTGTTTTACCTCCACACTATTTATCCTTCATGGAATTTTGAGAAATCGCACCTCTATTCTGAGCGGAGCTACCCTATTTCCGTGTCGTACCAGGTGAAGGATATTGATTTAAAATTTCCGATCTTGTTAACCTAATATATTTACATTCAGCTGGGTAGCAATTAAATCCACAGTATTTATACAATCTAAGATTATACATTTTGTTTTCCATAAATACTGCCCATCCGAATACCTCTGCCCAAAGGCAATTAGACTCAAATGTTGTATCTATTCTGTCATGGCTTTGTGGGGGTGTAGCATGATCTCGCAGCTATCCTACCGTTATCAATGGACTTCGACTCAAATAGTAATATTAGTTTTCAGACCGCGCATGAAAATGTTTTTTGGAAATATCTACTCCACGATGACATTAATTTCTGAAGAAGAGGATGCGGTCGCTGTAACGTGGCAATTATTGGCCTGACATTTTGGATTCTGTCTCAAAACCGTCTTCAGGTACAGTTGCAGAAAAGAGTAATAGGGACACAAGGTGCTCACTATTTGTTGGCACGATGGCCATGAAACCACACGCCTGATATATTTGGCAGCCCACGTGTTCGTCTCTGGCGTTCCTAGTAGATGCAATGATTGTTATTCGGTCCATACCCAAGTCTTTAATTGCGTGTTCTGCAGGTTAACAACACCGAAATACTTATATGGGGAGGCTAACAATACCGAACAAGACAATGTACGAAAGAATCTACGAACAGGTGAAAGGAACGTCAATGCGTTCATGGATCTCAGGACTATTAGCTGAGGCATTAATGCAACGGCTCTTATCACTAGTCTTCTGACACCACAGACCGAAATTTTGGGCTCGGTATGTTAATAGGACCTTCGTCGTCATCGAATATGACCATATATTAGCATTATAAAAAACATGAACGGCGTCTTCCCAGACATCCGATTTACGGCGTAGGAGGAGGAAAACGACCAGCTAGCTAGTATGCTGAATAGCGACAGGGAAGCGACACTGGCGACAGTGGGTAATGCGTTGGACTTCTGCCCAACAGGTCGCGAGTTCAAGCCTCGGGCACCGCAGCGCCGGGGGTTGGGTATGGCTGGCTGATGATGGCTAATAAGCCAGAAATGGCCATTCCAGTCTCCCTTGTCTTTGTCGGTAATATCATTCTGCCTTTATCACTAGCCGCTCTGCGTCTGCTGGCGGGACTGTAGTAAGCCCCAAGGCACAGTGGGACGAGTGAGTCCCTTAACCGATCGGTGAGCGCCCAACTACGATACAAGCCTTCAAAAACCGTCAAAGTTTTCACTAATATCACAGGAAGAAAGGAAAGCGTTAAAGGGTCTAAATTTTGACAAGGATATTATCATTCTCTCCAAGAACATAGGCGGCGAGATTGCGGTTCTGAACAAAACAGACTACAATGAGAAGATGCTGTCATTGTTAGAAGATGGATCCACCTACGAATCACTCTCTGCGGACCCTAAAAAATCCACGAAATTCATCGATTGATAAGGTGTTACGGGGAAGAAATAACGGTCCGGAGATATTTCTTAATCCCTGTGTTAAACTGAACCAATCATCGCAAAGATTTATGGACTGCATAAAGTCGACAAAATTAAGTTCCTCTGCGACCGATAGTCTCATTAGTCGGTGCGCCCAACTACGAAATCTCCAAGTGGTTATTCCAAAAACTTCATTCGCTTATGAAGAATTGTTGAACCTCGATTGAGACTTCAACGGAGTTTTTAACGAAATTATAGGGGACAACAATGTCCACAGATGAAGTAAGGGTCTCATTCTATGTCATTTCCGTCTTCACGTCTATACCGTTAGTCGTAGAAAAATAAATACACAGACGAACTTCTGTTGCCCCACGATACGGATCTTCCAGCAACGGCCGTACTCGAACTCATGGACCTATGTTTAGAAACTAACTTTTCATTCGACCGAAAATGCTATAAGAAACTGAAAGGAGCTCCAATGGTGTCACCCATCTCTGGTTTTCTCGCCAAAATCACAATGAAGAAACTCAAGGCCGTGACTCTTCCGTTAGCTAATCCTAAATAACGACTGCGTTATGAAGAGGACAAATTAGTTTTCGTTAAAAAGGACCGGCAGGAAATGCTCCATTACACCACAAATTCAACGATTCCGGGAATTAAATTCACACTCCCATTCCTAGATGTTCTCTTGCATGAAAGATTAACCGAACACTACGCAAATCGGTTTATCGAAAGGAAACATATGCCGAAGTCTTTTTACCTCATGATAGCTCAAAAACGGAGTGCTGTCAACAGTCTACTCAGTCGAGCAAAAAGACAGTGCTACGACGAAGAAGGTTATCGAATTGAACTGAATTACTTGTGTGAATTATTCTCGCACAACGGGTACCCTCAGGATTTTCTGGCCACTGCTTGAGACGGCACAAGTCAAAGGAGGCAAGTAGTTCTAATCAGGCACCCAAAATAAATACATGGCAAACCCTTCCTTATATTAAGAATGTGTCGGAACTCATCGAAAGACACTTATGGAAGCCGCAAATTCATGTGGCGCACAAACCGAAAACTACTTTGCGTACCCAGTTTGTCCAACGTTAGGAAAGAGTTAACGTTTTGGGCAAGAAAGAAGTCATCTTAAAGATCCCTTATGAAACATGTGATGCGATGTATTGTGGTTAGACAGGAAAATCCGCCTCTGCACGCATCCACGAATATCAGTTGGAAGTAAAGAGGTGGGACCATCAGTCCCAAGTAGCTATTCATACCCTAGACACCGGGCACAACTTCGCTTGGGATAAAACTCGGATTGTCGCTGCCAGTCCCTTCAATAAAGGTTGAGAGTTTCTCGAGGCGATGCACTCAGATGCGTCATGCATCAGCAGGCATATCAAGTTGGATGTGGCATACCAAACTCTCAAGGAGCAGTGGAAGAACCGAGAACCATCCAGGACGTGCTGATACACATGGCGGCCACTCAATGGCGCTAATGCCATGTCAATATGGATTTTTTTGCGCGGTTGCCATGTTAAATGTTCTTTTTTTCACAGTTGCTACCCGCCTGCGTCTGACGACGACCCGGAGTAGCGGTGATGAAAAGGTGCGCTATAAAGCTCCTTTTCCCAGAAAACGTATTCAACTTCAAAAATATACATAGGTAGTTTAATGAGAAATGATGATTAGTCGTACATTGGTAACCAGGTCAAGTCAGGTTGATTAAGTTTCATTTGGATATCTTGCATGACTCTAGTGGGAGGTCTAAGAAGTGGTTACGCGCTGACCACAGCAGACATCTGGTTAAATCCCAGGTAGAAGAAAAATATTGAAGCCACCATAATGAGGGATTTACTGTGCACAGAACAGTGAGTTGTTTTCGCAGACGGACGTGGCCACGGGCAAACCCAGCGTTAGTGTGGAATACGTTCAGTCATGCCTGAGAGAGAAAAAGACAGTGGTGGGAATGGCTCAAATAGGTCTGTGAAGCAAGTTAACTGTTGTCCAATTGGTGCATAGTATATTATCCGAGGGGTGTCATATCTAGTGTCCCATACTGCGTCAGCCAATGGTTGGGATTTTCAGGTGTCCCTTGGGCATCTACAACTTTTTGGACGCACGCGCGTGTGCGAGTTGAAGTTAGTCAAGTGTCTGCAGGTCAGCGAGTCTGAAACCGTTCGCTAGGGAGTTACATGACCTTGAGGAAGTGAGCCTTGAACAAGTACATCAGATGTCGCATTTTTTACTGCCAGCTTAAACTCGCCCCGGACACCGAACAGTGTCAACTGTGTGGCCAATGATGAAATGGATGATGAACTCGCATGCACTTGTGATTAAAAGTGTGCCAAAGAAGACAGGCCTTGATCGAAACCGAGACAGGGCTGAAACTGCGTCCTGTGCAGAGGGGCAAGGTATCATCCAGAACGTCTATTGGCGTGATCTCGTCAACGTGTAGAGGTGCATTGACACGTTTTGATGAGTAGAAATGGCATGTGCGACACAGGTCCTCCCAGTGAATGCTGAGTCCAACGCATCCGTTTGTGAAGAGTTCGACTGTCGTTTGGGCTCAAAGATGGAAAAGATTACAAAGGGTGCCAAACGCAGTGTAGATTCCTCGAGTTAGGCACAGAATTGAGTTGTCGTACTGCGAGTCCATAAAAGCAATTGTCAGGGATATTGGCAACAAAAGCATCCAAAATAAGGAAAAAACACGGTGTTGGCAAAGTGGGAGGACTGTTATCACAATATCACTCGGTTTTGACCTGGACTTTGTAGCTGAGTTTTAATGATGACGTCCAACCCATTTTGTGACAGGGTGTCACCAACCGCGGTTTCCTATCTTAAGGGAAAACAGCTGGGTGAAGTTGACTTGGAATTTCATGAGAAAGGTGCTCAGAAATGTCTGGTAGTTGTGTGTTTCTATCATAGTGTACTCGGAGCACTACAATAATCAGGCAGAACCCGGAGTTGAAGGGAAAAAAAGAAAACAGGCCTTGATCGAAACCGAGGCAGGGCTGATACTGGGTCCTGTGCAGAGGGGCAGAGTATCATCCAGACCGTCTATTGGCGTGATCTCGTCAACGTGTATAGGTGCATTGACACGTTTTGATGAGCAGAAATGGCATGTGGGACACAGTTCATCCCAGTGAATGCTGAGTCCAACGCATCCGTTTGTGAAGAGTTCGACTGTCGTTTGGGATCAAAGATGGAAAACATTACGGTGGAAGCACATTAAGCTTGTCCCAGTAAAAATGCTATTGGATTTGCTACTTAAAAGCCTACAGTAGGTTGTCTGGTACATATAAATATCACCAAAATTATCATGGGACTGCTGTCAAATGTTCTGTCTAGTTATACGCTTTGGCATTCGGTGCCCTTTATTCTGCTAGTAAACGGTTGATTGGAAAGTGATTCTCTTTTCCATAGTAAAAGTAGTAGTAGTAGACGCAGTAGTAATAGTAGTAGTAGTAGTAGTAGTAGTAGTAGTTATAGTGGTAGAAGTAGTAGAAGACGCAGTAGAAGTAGTAGTAGTAGTAGTAGTAGTAGTAGTAGTAGTAGTAGTAGTAGTATTAGAAGATGCAGTAGTAGTTGTTGTAATAGTAGTAGTAGAAGTAGTAGTAGTAGTAGTAGTAGTAACAGCAGTAGAAGTAGTAGTTAAATAAAAAAAAGTAGTATTAGACGCAGTAGTAGTTGTGGTAATAGTAGTAGTAGTAGTAGTAGATGCAGTAGTAGAAGTAAAAGTTGTAGTGGTTGACGCAGTTGTAGTAGTAATAGTAGTAGAAGCAGTAGTAGTAGTAGTAATATTTGTAGTAATTGTATTATTAGTAGTAGTATTTTTAGTATTATTAATAGTAGTAGACGCAGTAGTGATAGACGCAGTAGTAGTGGTTGTAGTAGTAGACGCAGTAGTTGTTGTGGTAATAGTAGAATTAGTAGTAATTGTAGTAGTAGTAGTAGAATAAGTATAAGTATCAGAAGCAGCAGTTGCAGTAGACGCAGTAGTAGAAGTAGTAGTAGTAGTTGACGCACTAACAGTGGTAGTAATAGCATAATTCGTAGTAAAAGTTTAGTAGTAGTAGTGGTAGTAGACGCAGTAGTAATAATAGTAGTAGTAGTACAATAGTAGTAATAGAAGACGCAGTATTAGTAGAAGAAGTAATAGTAGTTGTACTATAAGTAGCAGTAGTAGTCACAACAGTTGCAGTAGACGCAGTAGTAGTAGTAGTAGTAATAGTAGTAGTAGTAGTAGTTGTAGTAGTAGTAGCAGTAGACGCAGTAGTTGTAGTAGTAGAAATAATAGTAGAAAGAGTAGTAGTAGAAGTAGTAGTAGTAGTAGTAGTTGCAGCAGACGCAGTTGTAGAAGAAGTAATAGTATTAGTAGTAGTAGACACTGTTGTAGTTTTTGGAGTAGTTGTAGCGGTAGTCGTAGTAGACGCAGTAGTAGTTGTTGTAATAGTAGTTGTAGTAATAATTGTATTAATGGTTGCATTAGTAGTATAAGTTGTAGTATTATTAGTATTAGATGCAGTGGTAGAAGTATTAGGTGTAATATGAGTTGTAGTAGTAGTAGTAGTAGTAGTAGAAGTAGTAGTAGTAGCAGTAGTATTAGACGCAAGTGTGGTAGGATTAATAGTGGTAGTCATAGAAGTAGTAATATTATTAGTAGAAGTAGTAGTAGTAATAGTAGTGGTAATACTAGTTGAAATAGTAGTAGTAGAGTAGTAGTCTTAGACACATTAGTAGTAGTAGTAATTGTCTCGTCCACCAGCATTTCTATAACCTTGCCGCCTACCTGGCCTACAGCACTCATGAGTGCACTGGTTGACACATTGCGACAAATTGCGTACCACTGCATTGCAGTATTGCGATGCACCCCTACCAGTACTGCACAGCGCTTGACTCGCACGCCTTCTACGTACCGGTAGACAATTTTTGTTATATTCCCCAGGGTTAACCTACTACCTTTGCAAATAGTACCTTTGGTTAGGCACTTCTTTCGTCTGCATTGCGAACATTTAAATAAGAAGCCGTTTGTCTGCTCTGCAGAGGCCTGCTGGGTTATATTGTTTCCGCATGTGCACAACATATGCATAGGTAGCAGTCTCCTTTACTGTAGGTAGTCGACAATTCGGCTGGAGTCTATTTTTTTCATTATAATTTCCTCTTCCGTTGCCTTATTCATCTGAGGTCCTCTCCTTCTTTTTTCCTTGCAGTGACATCCTACAATGGGGATAACAAATTTACATTCACCTTGCCTTCAAACTAATTCTTCTGAATTTTCGTTCCCACATTTTCTTTGTTCTTTGTTTATTTCGTTCTATTTCTCTTCTATTTTTCCAGCCATGTGACACATAATCTACTACTACTTTT
>WEDG01006338.1:0-16493 GCA_017591395.1 Schistocephalus solidus | reverse complement strand
TATGCTACGTCATTATGAAGCCGCCTGCGAGAATGATCTGACTCCAAGGCTACAACGGAACAAGCATGTTTCTTAAAGAAGATCGGTGAGCCCCACACTATCATCATATTCCCGATCACAACCGACAAAACAACGAGCCCGTGCGCTCCAATGGTAGAGCGTTCGACTCAAATCCAAAGAGTCGCGGGTTCGAATCCCAGGTAGCTGCCGCACTTGGGATTGGGTATGACTGGCTGATGACGGCTAAGAGCAAGAAATGGCCATTCGGTCTCCCCTTGTCTTTGTCGGTTCCAAATCATCAGCAGATGCTACGTCGCTATGCGACCGCCTGCGAGGACTCTAGTCTGAGCTCCAGGGCACAACGGAACATACATGTTCCTTAAGCAGATCGGTGAGCCACACACTATCATCATATTCCCGATCGCAACCGACAAAGCAACGAGCCCGTGGCTCATTGGTAGAGCGTTCGACTCAAATACCAAAGGTCGCGGGTTCGAATGCCAGGTGTTCCACACTTGGGATTGGGTATGACTGGCTGATGACGGCTAATAAGCCAGAAATGGCCATTCCGGTCTCCCTTTGTCTTTGTCGGTTCCACATTATCAACAGATGCTACACGTCGCTATGCGACTGCCGGTGAGAACTCTAGTCTGAGTTCCAGGGCACAACGGAACATAAATGTTCCTAATGCAGATCGGTGAGCCCACACACTATCATCATATTCCCGATCACAACCGACAAAGCAACGAGCCCGTGGCTCAATGGTAGAGCCGTTCGACTCAAATACAAAGGTCGCGGGTTCGAATCCCAGGTGTTCCACACTTGGGATTGGGTATGACTGGCTGATGACGGACTTAATAAGCCAGAAATGGCCATTCTGGTCTGCCCTTTGTCTTTGTCGGTTCCACATCATCAAAAGTTGCTACACGTCGCTATGCGACCGCCTGTGAGTACTCTAGTCTGAGTTCAGGGCACAACGGAACATAAATGTTCCTTAAGCAGATCGGTGAGCCCACACACTATCATCATATTCCCGATCGCAACCGACAAAAGCAACGAGCCCGTGGCTCAATAGTAGAGCGTTCGGCTCAAATACCAAAGGTCGCGTGTTAGAATCCCAGGTTTTCCACACTTGGGATTGGGTATGACTGGCTGATGACGGCTAATAAGCCAGAAATGGCCATTCCGGTCTCCCTTAGTGTCTTTGTCGGTTCCACATTATCAACGGATGCTTCACGTCGCTATGCGACCGCCTGTGAGTACTCTAGTCTGAGTTCCAGGGGCGACAACGAACATAAATGCTCCCTTAAGCAGATCGGTGAGCCACACACTATCATCATATTCCCGATCGCAACCGACAAAAGCAACGAGCCCGTGGCTCAATGGTAGAGCGTTCGACTCAAATACCAAAAGGTCGCGGGTTAGAATCCCAGGTGTTCCACACTTGGGATTGAGTATGACTGGCTATGACGTCTAATAAGCCAGAAATGGCCATTCCGGTCTCCCTTTGTCTTTGTCGGTTCCAACATTATCAAAGATGCTACACGTCGCTATGCGACTGCTGTGAGAACTCTAGTCTGAGTTCCAGGGCACAACGGAACATAAATGTTCCTTTAAGCAGATCGGTGAGCCACACACTATCATCATATTCCCGATCGCAACCGACAAAAGCAACGAGCCCGTGGCTAAACGGTAGAGCGTTCGACTCAAATACCAGAAGGTCGCGGGTTTCGAATCCCAGGTGTTCCACACTTGGGATTGGGATATGACTGGCTGATGACGGCTAATAAGCCAGAAATGGCCATTCCGGTCTCCCTTTGTCTTTGTCGGTTCCACATTATCAAACAGATGCTACATGTCGCTATGCGACGGCCTGTGAGTACTCTAGTCTGAGTTCTAGGGCACAAAGGAACATAAATGTTCCTTAAGCAGATCGGTTAGCCACACACTATCATCATATTCCCGATCGCAACCGACAAAGCAACGAGCCCGTGGCTCAATGGTAGAGCGTTCGACTCAAATACCAAAGGTCGCGGGTTTCGAATCCCAGGTGTTCCACACTTGGGATTGGGTATGACTGGCTGATGACGGCTAATAAGCCAGAAATGGCCATTCTGGTCTCACTTGTCTTTGTCGGTTCCACATTATCAACAGATGCTACACGTCGCTATGCGACTGCCTGTGAGTACTCTAGTCTGAGTTCCAGGGCACAACGGAACATAAATGTTCCTTAAGCAGATCGGTGAGCCACACACTATCATCATATTCCCGATCGCAACCGACAAAAGCAACGAGACCGTGGCTAAAGGTAGAGCGTTCGACTCAAATACCAAAAGGTCCTGCGGGTTCGGAATCCACAGGTGTTCCACACTTGGGTATTGGGTATGACTGGCTGATGACGGCTAATAAGCCAGAAATGGCCATTCCGGTCTCCCTTTGTCTTTGTGGGTTCCACATTATCAAACAGATGCTACACGTCGCTATGCGACTGCCTGTGAGTACTCTAGTCTGAGTTCCAGGGCACAACGGAACATAAATGTTCCTTAAGCAGATCGGTGAGCCACACACTATCATCATATTCCCGATCGCAACCGACAAAAGCAACGAGCCCGTGGCTCAATGGTAGAGCGTTCGACTCAAATACCAAAGGTGGCGGGTTCGAATCCCAGGTGTTCCACACTTGGGATTGGGATATGACTGGCTGATGACGGCTAATAAGCCAGAAATGGCCATTCCGGTCTCCCTTGTCTTTGTCGGTTCCACATTATCAACAGATGCTACACGTCGCTATGCGACTGCCTGTGAGAACTCTAGTCTGAGTTCCAGGGCACAACGGAACATAAATGTTCCTTAAGCAGATCGGTGAGCCACACACTATCATCATATTCCCGATCGCAACCGACAAAGCAACGAGCCCGTGGCTCAATGGTAGAGCGTTCGACTCAAATACCAAAGGTCGCGGGTTCGAATCCCAGGTGTTCCACACTTTGGGATTGGGTATGACTGGCTGATGACGGCTAATAAGCCAGAAATGGCCATTCCGGTCTCCGTTTGTCTTTTGTCGGTTCCACATTATCAAAAGATGCTACACGTCGCTATGCGACTGCCTGTGAGAACTCTAGTCTGAGTTCCAGGGCACAACGGAACATAAATGTTATTTAAGCAGATCGGTGAGCCACACACTATCATCATATTCCCGATCGCAACCGACAAAGCAACGAGCCCGTGGCTCAATGGTAGAGCGTTCGACTCAAATACCAAAGGTCGCGGGTTAGAATCCCAGGTGTTCCACACTTGGGATTGGGTATGACTGGCTGATGACGGCTAATAAGCCAGAAATGGCCATTCCGTTCTTCTTGTCTTTGTCGGTTCCACATTATCAACAGATGCTACATGTCGCCATGCGACGGCCTGTGAGTACTCTAGTCTGAGTTCCAGGGCACAACGGAACATAAATGTTCCTTAAGCAGATCGGTGAGCCACACACTATCATCATATTCCCGATCGCAACCGACAAAGCAACGAGCCCGTGGCTCAATGGTAGAGCGTTCGACTCAAAATACCAGAAGGTCGCGGGTTAGAATCCCAGGTGTTCCACACTTGGGATTGGGATATGACTGGCTGATGACGGCTAATAAGCCAGAAATGGCCATTCCGGTCTTCCTTGTCTTTGTCGGTTCCACATTATCAACAGATGCTACACGTCGCTATGCGACTGCCTGTGAGTACTCTAGTCTGAGTTCCAGGGCACAACGGAACATAAATGTTCCTTAAGCAGATCGGTGAGCCACACACTATCATCATATTCCCGATCGCAACCGACAAAGCAACGAGCCCGTGGCTCAATGGTAGAGCGTTCGACTCAAATACCAAAGGTCGCGGGTTAGAATCCCAGGTGTTCCACACTTGGGATTGGGATATGACTGGCTGATGACGGCTAATAAGCCAGAAATGGCCATTCCGGTCTCCCTTGTCTTTGTCGGTTCCACATTATCAAAAGATGCTACACGTCGCTATGCGACTGCCTGTGAGTACTCTAGTCTGAGTTCCAGGGCACAACGGAACATAAATGTTCCTTTAAGCAGATCGGTGAGCCACACACTATCATCATATTCCCGATCGCAACCGACAAAGCAACGAGCCCGTGGCTCAAATGGTAGAGCGTTCGACTCAAAATACCAAAGGTCGCGGGTTAGAATCCCAGGTGTTCCACACTCGGGATTGGATATGACTGGCTGATGACGGCTAATAAGCCAGAAATGGCCATTCCGGTCTCCCTTGTCTTTGTCGGTTCCACATTATCAACAGATGCTACACGTCGCTATGCGACTGCTTGTGAGAACTCTAGTCTGAGTTCCAGGGCACAACGGAACATAAATGTTCCTTTAAGCAGATCGGAGAGCCACACACTATCATCATATTCCCGATCGCAACCGACAAAGCAACGAGCCCGTGGCTCAATGGTAGAGCGTTCGACTCAAATACAGAAGGTCGCGGGTTAGAATCCCAGGTGTTCCACACTTGGGATTGGATATGACTGGCTGATGACGGCTAATAAGCCAGAAATGGCAATTCCGGTCGCCCTTGTCTTTGTCGGTTCCACATTATCAACAGATGCTACATGTCGCAATGCGACGGCCTGTGAGTACTCTAGTCTGAGTTCCAGGGCACAACGGAACATAAATGTTCCTTAAGCAGATCGGTGAGCCACACACTATCATCATATTCCCGATCGCAACCGACAAAGCAACGAGCCCGTGGCTCAATGGTAGAGCGTTCGACTCAAATACCAAAGGTCGCGGGTTCAGAATCCCAGGTGTTCCACACTTGGGATTGGGTATGACTGGCTGATGACGGCTAATAAGCCAGAAATGGCCATTCCGGTCTCCCTTGTCTTTGTCGGTTCCACATTATCAACAGATGCTTCACGTCGCTATGCAACTGCGTGTGAGTACTCTAGTCTGAGTTCCAGGGCACAACGGAACATAAATGTTCCTTAAGCAGATCGGTGAGCCACAAACTATCATCATATTCCCGATCGCAACCGACAAAGCAACGAGCCCGTGGCTCAATGGTAGAGCGTTCGACTCAAATACCAAAAGGTCGCGGGTTAGAATCCCAGGTGTTCCACACTTGGGATTGGATATGACTGGCTGATGACGGCTAATAAGCCAGAAATGGCCATTCCGGTCTCCCCTTGTCTTTGTCGGTTCCACATTATCAACAGATGCTACACGTCGCTATGCGACTGCCTGTGAGAACTCTAGTCTGAGTTCCAGGGCACAACGGAACATAAATGTTCCTTAAGCAGATCGGAGAGCCACACACTATCATCATATTCCCGATCGCAACCGACAAAGCAACGAGCCCGTGGCTCAATGGTAGAGCGTTCGACTCAAATACCAAAAGGTCGCGGGTTAGAATCCCAGGTGTTTCACACTTTGGATTGGGTATGACTGGCTGATGACGGCTAATAAGCCAGAAATGGCCATTCCGGTCTCCCTTTGTCTTTGTCGGTTCCACATTATCAACAGATGCTACATATCGCAATGCGACGGCCTGTGAGTACTCTAGTCTGAGTTCCAGGGCACAACGGAACATAAATGTTCCTTAAGCAGATCGGTGAGCCACACACTATCATCATATTCCCGATCGCAACCGACAAAGCAACGAGCCCGTGGCTCAATGGTAGAGCGTTCGACTCAAATACCAAAGGTCGCGGGTTAGAATCCCAGGTGTTCCACACTTGGGATTGGATATGACTGGCTGATGACGGCTAATAAGCCAGAAATGGCCATTCCGGTCGCCCTTGTCTTTGTCGGTTCCACATTATCAACAGATGCTACATGTCGCAATGCGACTGCCTGTGAGTACTCTAGTCTGAGTTCCAGGGCACAACGGAACATAAATGTTCCTTAAGCAGATCGGTGAGCCACACACTATCATCATATTCCCGATCGCAACCGACAAAGCAACGAGCCCGTGGCTCAATGGTAGAGCGTTCGACTCAAATACCAAAGGTCGCGGGTTCGAATCCCAGGTGTTCCACACTTGGGATTGGGTATGACTGGCTGATGACGGCTAATAAGCCAGAAATGGCCATTCCGGTCTCCCTTGTCTTTGTCGGTTCCACATTATCAACAGATGCTACACGTCGCTATGCGACTGCCTGTGAGTACTCTAGTCTGAGTTCCAGGGCACAACGGAACATAAATGTTCCTTAAGCAGATCGGTGAGCCACACACTATCATCATATTCCCGATCGCAACCGACAAAGCAACGAGCCCGTGGCTCAATGGTAGAGCGTTCGACTCAAATACCAAAGGTCGCGGGTTAGAATCCCAGGTGTTCCACACTTGGGATTGGGTATGACTGGCTGATGACGGCTAATAAGCCAGAAATGGCCATTCCGGTCTCCCTTTGTCTTTGTCGGTTCCACATTATCAAAGATGCTTCACGTCGCTATGCGACTGCCTGTGAGAACTCTAGTCTGAGTTCCAGGGCACAACGGAACATAAATGTTCCTTAAGCAGATCGGTGAGCCACACACTATCATCATATTCCCGATCGCAACCGACAAAGCAACGAGCCCGTGGCTCAATGGTAGAGCGTTCGACTCAAATACCAAAAGTCGCGGGTTCGAATCCCAGGTGTTCCACACTTGGGATTGGGTATGACTGGCTGATGACGGCTAATAAGCCAGAAATGGCCATTCCGGTCTCCCTTGTCTTTGTCGGTTCCACATTATCAACAGATGCTACACGTCGCTATGCGACTGCCTGTGAGTACTCTAGTCTGAGTTCCAGGGCACAACGGAACATAAATGTTCCTTTAAGCAGATCGGTGAGCCACACACTATCATCATATTCCCGATCGCAACCGACAAAGCAACGAGCCCGTGGCTCAATGGTAGAGCGTTCGACTCAAATACCAAAGGTCGCGGGTTCAGAATCCCAGGTGTTCCACACTTGGGATTGGGTATGACTGGCTGATGACGGCTAATAAGCCAGAAATGGCCATTCCGGTCTCCCTTTGTCTTTGTCGGTTCCACATTATCAACAGATGCTACACGTCGCTATGCGACTGCCTGTGAGTACTCTAGTCTGAGTTCCAGGGCACAACGGAACATAAATGTTCCTTAAGCAGATCGGTGAGCCACACACTATCATCATATTCCCGATCGCAACCGACAAAGCAACGAGCCCGTGGCTCAATGGTAGAGCGTTCGACTCAAATACCAAAGGTCGCGGGTTAGAATCCCAGGTGTTACAAACTTGGGATTGGGTATGACTGGCTGATGACGGCTTATAAGCCAGAAATGGCCATTCCGGTCTCCCCTTGTCTTTGTCGGTTCCACATTATCAACAGATGCTTCACGTCGCTTTGAGACTGCCTGTGAGAACTCTAGTCTGAATTCCAGGGCACAACGGAACATAAATGTTCCTTAAGCAGATCGGTGAGCCACACACTATCATCATATTCCCGATCGCAACCGACAAAGCAACGAGCCCGTGGCTCAATGGTAGAGCGTTCGACTCAAATACCAAAGGTCGCGGGTTAGAATCCCAGGTGTTCCCACACTTGGGATTGGGTATGACTGGCTGATGACGGCTAATAAGCCAGAAATGGCCATTCCGGTCTCCCCTTGTCTTTTGTCGGTTCCACATTATCAACAGATGCTACATGTCGCAATGCGACTGCCTGTGAGTACTCTAGTCTGAGTTCCAGGGCACAACGGAACATAAATGTTCCTTAAGCAGATCGGTGAGCCACACACTATCATCATATTCCCGATCGCAACCGACAAAAGCAACGAGCCCGTGGCTCAAATGGTAGAGCGTTCGACTCAAAATACCAAAGGTCGCGGGTTAGAATCCCAGGTGTTCCACACTTGGGATTGGGTATGACTGGCTGATGACGGCTAATAAGCCAGAAATGGCCATTCCGGTCTCCCTTTGTCTTTTGTCGGTTCCACATTATCAACAGATGCTACACGTCGCAATGCGACGGCCTGTGAGTACTCTAGTCTGAGTTCCAGGGCACAACGGAACATAAATGTTCCTTTAAGCAGATCGGTGAGCCACACACTATCATCATATTCCCGATCGCAACCGACAAAGCAACGAGCCCGTGGCTCAATGGTAGAGCGTTCGACTCAAATACCAAAGGTCGCGGGTTAGAATCCCAGGTGTTCCACACTTGGGATTGGGTATGACTGGCTGATGACGGCTAATAAGCCAGAAATGGCCATTCCGGTCTGCCCTTGTCTTTGTCGGTTCCACATTATCAACAGATGCTACACGTCGCTATGCGACTGCCTGTGAGAACTCTAGTCTGAGTCCCAGGGCACAACGGAACATAAATGTTCCTTAAGCAGATCGGTGAGCCACACACTATCATCATATTCCCGATCGCAACCGACAAAGCAACGAGCCCGTGGCTCAATGGTAGAGCGTTCGACTCAAATACCAAAAGTCGCGGGTTAGAATCCCAGGTGTTCCACACTTGGGATTGGGATATGACTGGCTGATGACGGCTAATAAGCCAGAAATGGCCATTCCGGTCTTCCTTGTCTTTGTCGGTTCAACATTATTAACAGATGCTACATGTCGCTATGCGACGGCCTGTGAGTACTCTAGTCTGAGTTCCAGGGCACAACGGAACATAAATGTTCCTTAAGCAGATCGGTGAGCCACACACTATCATCATATTCCCGATCGCAACCGACAAAGCAACGAGCCCGTGGCTCAATGGTAGAGCGTTCGACTCAAAATACCAAAGGTCGCGGGTTAGAATCCCAGGTGTTCCACACTTGGGATTGGGTATGACTGGCTGATGACGGCTAATAAGCCAGAAATGGCCATTCCGGTCTCCCTTGTCTTTTGTCGGTTCCACATTATCAAACAGATGCTACACGTCGCTATGCGACTGCCTGTGAGAACTCTAGTCTGAGTTCCAGGGCACAACGGAACATAAATGTTCCTTTAAGCAGATCGGTGAGCCACACACTATCATCATATTCCCGATCGCAACCGACAAAGCAACGAGCCCGTGGCTCAATGGTAGAGCGTTCGACTCAAATACCAAAGGTCGCGGGTTAGAATCCCAGGTGTTCCACACTTGGGATTGGGTATGACTGGCTGATGACGGCTAATAAGCCAGAAATGGCCATTCCGGTCTCCTTGTCTTTGTCGGTTCCACATTATCAAAAGATGCTACACGTCGCTATGCGACTGCCTGTGAGAACTCTAGTCTGAGTTCCAGGGCACAACGGAACATAAATGTTCCTTTAGCAGATCGGAGAGCCACACACTATCATCATATTCCCGATCGCAACCGACAAAGCAACGAGCCCGTGGCTCAATGGTAGAGCGTTCGACTCAAATACCAAAGGTCGCGGGTTAGAATCCCAGGTGTTCCACACTTGGGATTGGATATGACTGGCTGATGACGGCTAATAAGCCAGAAATGGCCATTCCGGTCGCCCCTTGTCTTTGTCGGTTCCACATTATCAACAGATGCTACACGTCGCTATGCGACTGCCTGTGAGAACTCTAGTCTGAGTTCCAGGGCACAACGGAACATAAATGTTCCTTAAGCAGATCGGTGAGCCACACACTATCATCATATTCCCGATCGCAACCGACAAAGCAACGAGCCCGTGGCTCAATGGTAGAGCGTTCGACTCAAATACAGAAGGTCGCGGGTTAGAATCCCAGGTGTTCCACACTTGGGATTGGGATATGACTGGCTGATGACGGCTAATAAGCCAGAAATGGCCATTCCGGTCTCCCTTTGTCTTTGTCGGTTCCACATTATCAACAGATGCTACATGTCGCTATGCGACTGCCTGTGAGTACTCTAGTCTGAGTTCCAGGGCACAACGGAACATAAATGTTCCTTAAGCAGATCGGTGAGCCACACACTATCATCATATTCCCGATCGCAACCGACAAAGCAACGAGCCCGTGGCTCAATGGTAGAGCGTTCGACTCAAAATACCAAAGGTCGCGGGTTAGAATCCCAGGTGTTCCACACTTGGGATTGGATATGACTGGCTGATGACGGCTAATAAGCCAGAAATGGCCATTCCGGTCTCCCTTTGTCTTTTGTCGGTTCCACATTATCAACAGATGCTACACGTCGCTATGCGACTGCCTGTGAGTACTCTAGTCTGAGTTCCAGGGCACAACGGAACATAAATGTTCCTTAAGCAGATCGGTGAGCCACACACTATCATCATATTCCCGATCGCAACCGACAAAGCAACGAGCCCGTGGCTCAATGGTAGAGCGTTCGACTCAAAATACCAAAGGTCGCGGGTTCGAATCCCAGGTGTTCCACACTTGGGATTGGGTATGACTGGCTGATGACGGCTAATAAGCCAGAAATGGCCATTCCGGTCTCCCTTGTCTTTTGTCGGTTCCACATTATCAACAGATGCTACACGTCGCTATGCGACTGCCTGTGAGTACTCTAGTCTGAGTTCCAGGGCACAACGGAACATAAATGTTCCTTAAGCAGATCGGTGAGCCACACACTATCATCATATTCCCGATCGCAACCGACAAAGCAACGAGCCCGTGGCTCAATGGTAGAGCGTTCGACTCAAATACCAAAGGTCGCGGGTTCGAATCCCAGGTGTTCCACACTTGGGATTGGGTATGACTGGCTGATGACGGCTAATAAGCCAGAAATGGCCATTCCGGTCTCCCTTGTCTTTGTCGGTTCCACATTATCAAACAGATGCTACACGTCGCTATGCGACTGCCTGTGAGAACTCTAGTCTGAGTTCCAGGGCACAACGGAACATAAATGTTCCTTAAGCAGATCGGTGAGCCACACACTATCATCATATTCCCGATCGCAACCGACAAAGCAACGAGCCCGTGGCTCAATGGTAGAGCGTTCGACTCAAATACCAAAAGGTCGCGGGTTAGAATCCCAGGTGTTCCACACTTGGGATTGGATATGACTGGCTGATGACGGCTAATAAGCCAGAAATGGCCATTCCGGTCTCCCTTTGTCTTTGTCGGTTCCACATTATCAACAGATGCTACATGTCGCTATGCGACTGCCTGTGAGTACTCTAGTCTGAGTTCCAGGGCACAACGGAACATAAATGTTCCTTAAGCAGATCGGTGAGCCACACACTATCATCATATTCCCGATCGCAACCGACAAAGCAACGAGCCCGTGGCTCAATGGTAGAGCGTTCGACTCAAATACCAAAGGTCGCGGGTTAGAATCCCAGGTGTTCCACACTTTGGGATTGGGTATGACTGGCTGATGACGGCTAATAAGCCAGAAATGGCCATTCCGGTCGCCCCTTGTCTTTGTCGGTTCCACATTATCAAAGATGCTAAACGTCGCTATGCGACTGCCTGTGAGTACTCTAGTCTGAGTTCCAGGGCACAACGGAACATAAATGTTCCTTAAGCAGATCGGTGAGCCACACACTATCATCATATTCCCGATCGCAACCGACAAAGCAACGAGCCCGTGGCTCAATGGTAGAGCGTTCGACTCAAAATACCAAAGGTCGCGGGTTAGAATCCCAGGTGTTCCACACTTGGGATTGGGTATGACTGGCTGATGACGGCTAATAAGCCAGAAATGGCCATTCCGGTCTCCCTTTGTCTTTGTCGGTTCCACATTATCAACAGATGCTACACGTCGCTATGCGACTGCCTGTGAGAACTCTAGTCTGAGTTCCAGGGCACAACGGAACATAAATGTTCCTTAAGCAGATCGGTGAGCCACACACTATCATCATATTCCCGATCGCAACCGACAAAGCAACGAGCCCGTGGCTCAATGGTAGAGCGTTCGACTCAAATACCAAAGGTCGCGGGTTAGAATCCCAGGTGTTCCACACTTGGGATTGGATATGACTGGCTGATGACGGCTAATAAGCCAGAAATGGCCATTCCGGTCGCCCCTTGTCTTTGTCGGTTCCACATTATCAACAGATGCTACACGTCGCTATGCAACTGCCTGTGAGTACTCTAGTCTGAGTTCCAGGGCACAACGGAACATAAATGTTCCTTAAGCAGATCGGTGAGCCACACACTATCATCATATTCCCGATCGCAACCGACAAAGCAACGAGCCCGTGGCTCAATGGTAGAGCGTTCGACTCAAATACCAAAGGTCGCGGGTTCGAATCCCAGGTGTTCCACACTTGGGATTGGGTATGACTGGCTGATGACGGCTAATAAGCCAGAAATGGCCATTCCGGTCTCCCTTGTCTTTGTCGGTTCCACATTATCAACAGATGCTACATGTCGCTATGCGACTGCCTGTGAGTACTCTAGTCTGAGTTCCAGGGCACAACGGAACATAAATGTTCCTTTAAGCAGATCGGTGAGCCACACACTATCATCATATTCCCGATCGCAACCGACAAAGCAACGAGCCCGTGGCTCAATGGTAGAGCGTTCGACTCAAATACCAAAGGTCGCGGGTTCGAATCCCAGGTGTTTTACACTTGGGATTGGGTATGACTGGCTGATGACGGCTAATAAGCCAGAAATGGCCATTCCGGTCTCCCTTTGTCTTTGTCGGTTCCACATTATCAACAGATGCTACACGTCGCTATGCGACTGCCTGTGAGTACTCTAGTCTGAGTTCCAGGGCACAACGGAACATAAATGTTCCTTAAGCAGATCGGTGAGCCACACACTATCATCATATTCCCGATCGCAACCGACAAAGCAACGAGCCCGTGGCTCAATGGTAGAGCGTTCGACTCAAATACCAAAGGTCGCGGGTTAGAATCCCAGGTGTTCCACACTTGGGATTGGGTATGACTGGCTGATGACGGCTAATAAGCCAGAAATGGCCATTCCGGTCTTCCCTTGTCTTTGTCGGTTCCACATTATCAACAGATGCTACACGTCGCTATGCGACTGCCTGTGAGTACTCTAGTCTGAGTTCCAGGGCACAACGGAACATAAATGTTCCTTAAGCAGATCGGTGAGCCACACACTATCATCATATTCCCGATCGCAACCGACAAAGCAACGAGCCCGTGGCTCAATGGTAGAGCGTTCGACTCAAATACCAAAGGTCGCGGGTTAGAATCCCAGGTGTTCCACACTTGGGATTGGGTATGACTGGCTGATGACGGCTAATAAGCCAGAAATGGCCATTCCGGTCTCCCTTGTCTTTGTCGGTTCCACATTATCAACAGATGCTACACGTCGCTATGCGACTGCCTGTGAGTACTCTAGTCTGAGTTCCAGGGCACAACGGAACATAAATGTTCCTTAAGCAGATCGGTGAGCCACACACTATCATCATATTCCCGATCGCAACCGACAAAGCAACGAGCCCGTGGCTCAATGGTAGAGCGTTCGACTCAAATACCAAAGGTCGCGGGTTCGAATCCCAGGTGTTCCACACTTGGGATTGGGTATGACTGGCTGATGACGGCTAATAAGCCAGAAATGGCCATTCCGGTCTCCCTTGTCTTTGTCGGTTCCACATTATCAACAGATGCTACACGTCGCTATGCGACTGCCTGTGAGTACTCTAGTCTGAGTTCCAGGGCACAACGGAACATAAATGTTCCTTTAAGCAGATCGGTGAGCCACACACTATCATCATATTCCCGATCGCAACCGACAAAGCAACGAGCCCGTGGCTCAAATGGTAGAGCGTTCGACTCAAATACCAAAGGTCGCGGGTTCGAATCCCAGGTGTTCCACACTTGGGATTGGGTATGACTGGCTGATGACGGCTAATAAGCCAGAAATGGCCATTCCGGTCTCCCTTGTCTTTTGTTGGTTCCACATTATCAACAGATGCTACACGTCGCTATGCAACTGCCAGTGAGTACTCTAGTCTGAGTTCCAGGGCACAACGGAACATAAATGTTCCTTAAGCAGATCGGTGAGCCACACACTATCATCATATTCCCGATCGCAACCGACAAAGCAACGAGCCCGTGGCTCAATGGTAGAGCGTTCGACTCAAATACCAAAGGTCGCGGGTTAGAATCCCAGGTGTTCCACACTTGGGATTGGATATGACTGGCTGATGACGGCTTATAAGCCAGAAATGGCCATTCCGGTCTGCTTTTGTCTTTGTCGGTTCCACATTATCAACAGATGCTACATGTCGCTATGCGACTGCCTGTGAGTACTCTAGTCTGAGTTCCAGGGCACAACGGAACATAAATGTTCCTTAAGCAGATCGGTGAGCCACACACTATCATCATATTCCCGATCGCAACCGACAAAGCAACGAGCCCGTGGCTCAATGGTAGAGCGTTCGACTCAAATACCAAAGGTCGCGGGTTCGAATCCCAGGTGTTCCACACTTGGGATTGGGTATGACTGGCTGATGACGGCTAATAAGCCAGAAATGGCCATTCCGGTCGCCTTTGTCTTTGTCGGTTCCACATTATAAACAGATGCTACATGTCGCTATGCGACTGCCTGTGAGTACTCTAGTCTGAGTTCCAGGGCACAACGGAACATAAATGTTCTTAAGCAGACCGGAGAGCCACACACTATCATCATATTCCCGATCGCAACCGACAAAGCAACGAGCCCGTGGCTCAATGGTAGAGCGTTCGACTCAAATACCAAAGGTCGCGGGTTCGAATCCCAGGTGTTCCACACTTGGGATTGGGATATGACTGGCTGATGACGGCTAATAAGCCAGAAATGGCCATTCCGGTCGCCCTTGTCTTTTGTCGGTTCCACATTATCAACAGATGCTACATGTCGCTATGCGACTGCCTGTGAGTACTCTAGTCTGAGTTCCAGGGCACAACGGAACATAAATGTTCCTTAAGCAGATCGGTGAGCCACACACTATCATCATATTCCCGATCGCAACCGACAAAGCAACGAGCCCGTGGCTCAATGGTAGAGCGTTCGACTCAAATACCAAAGTTCGCGGGTTCGAATCCCAGGTGTTCCACACTTGAGATTGGATATGACTGGCTGATGACGGCTAATAAGCCAGAAATGGCCATTCCGGTCTCCCTTTGTCTTTGTCGGTTCCACATTATCAACAGATGCTACATGTCGCAATGCGACTGCCTGTGAGTACTCTAGTCTGAGTTCCAGGGCACAACGGAACATAAATGTTCCTTAAGCAGATCGGTGAGCCACACACTATCATCATATTCCCGATCGCAACCGACAAAGCAACGAGCCCGTGGCTCAATGGTAGAGCGTTCGACTCAAATACCAAAGGTCGCGGGTTCGAATCCCAGGTGTTCCACACTTTGGATTGGGTATGACTGGCTGATGACGGCTAATAAGCCAGAAATGGCAATTCCGATCTCCCTTTTCTTTGTTGGTTCCACATTATCAACAGATGCTACACGTCGCTATGCGACTGCCTGTGAGTACTCTAGTCTGAGTTCCAGGGCACAACGGAACATAAATGTTCCTTTAAGCAGATCGGTGAGCCACAAACCCTATCATCATATTCCCGATCGCAACCGACAAAGCAACGAGCCCGTGGCTCAATGGTAGAGCGTTCGACTCAAATACCAAAGGTCGCGGGTTCGAATCCCAGGTGTTCCACACTTGGGATTGGGTATGACTGGCTGATGACGGCTAATAAGCCAGAAATGGCCATTCCGGTCTCCCTTTGTCTTTGTCGGTTCCACATTATCAACATGATGCTACACGTCGCTATGCGACTGCCTGTGAGTACTCTAGTCTGAGTTCCAGGGCACAACGGAACATAAATGTTCCTTTAAGCAGATCGGTGAGCCACACACTATCATATATATATATCATATATATCATACATATATACATATATACATATATACCATGATGGCTCAAAGCGTAGCCCGGAATGGCATTTCTGGTAGTGCATCAGAGTCATACAATCCCAAAGTGTCACTGGGCTTCGGATCCGCACCTGGTATTTAGTCGAACGTTTCCCATTGACCGGCTGTTGTTTTGTCGTTGGATCGAAATATGATGATAGTGTGGGGCTACGATCTGCTGCATGATGACGGCTAATAGGCCAGAAATGGCCATTCCGGTCTCCCTTGTCTTTGTCGGTTCCATTCCATCAACATATGCTACACGTCGCTATGCGACCGCCTACGAGGGCTCTAGTCTGAGCTCCAGGGCACAACGGAACATGCATGTTCCTTAAGCAGATCGGTGAGCCCACACTATCATCATATTCCCAGATCACAAACCGACAAAACAACGAGCCCGTGGCTCAATGGTAGAGCGTTCGACTCAAATACCAAAGGTCGTGGGATTCGAATCCCAGGTGTGCCACACTTTGGGATTGGGTATGACTGGCTGTTGACGGCTAATAAGCCAGAAATGGCCATTCCGTCGCCGTTGTCTTTGTCGGTTCCACATTATCATCATATGCTACACGTCGCTATGCGACTGCCTGTCGAGAGCTCTAGTCTGAGCTCCAGGGCACAACGGAACATAAATGTTCCTAGCAGATCGGTGAGCCCCACACTATCATCATATTCCCGATCGCAACCGACA